>JAINUG010000008.1:1837007-1962007 GCA_029706075.1 Aldrovandia affinis | reverse complement strand
TCGCAATGCGCCGATGGAATGTGATCGAATGTGCTTCCGGGTGCTTCCCTCAGGCCTTTGCTCCAGCGTGAGAGGCAGGGCTTCTAAGGCCCAGAGGGGAACGATTGTGCAGGGTGAGAAGCAGCGCTTCATTTGTGTTGGGGCACAGCCCCGGCAAATGGCAAGAATCCGATTTTGTGCCCCGGCAAATGTCTTCCTCAGAATCAGAGCCCAGGGCTCATAAATATCTAAAGTGCGACAACAACGCATATTTTAAACTGGTATTAAACAACGTTATGTCCAGTGAACATTACAAATGTAAATAGAATGCAGAAATGCAGCGACACAGAGGTAGGAGAAGTTTACCCTTTTTCCTCCACGGGGGGGGATGTGTGGTTTGGGGAGGCGAGTTGAGCCCCGGCATCTCTTATTTGACTAATGAAGCACTGGTAAGGAGGGAGAAGAGAGGAGCTGGGGGATCCAGGGTATCCCCAGGGCCAGGGGAGCTGTATCTCCAGGGTATCTCCACACTCTCCAGGGCTTCTGGCTCACAGAAGACGTCTACCTGCCCATCAGTACTGAGAAAACACACAAACTCCACGCACACACGCACACGCACACACACACACACACACACACACACACACACACACACACACACACACACACACACACACACCCGACCCACACACACACACACACACACACCCCGACCTGGCACGCTGCACGCAGCACGCACACGCACGCACACACACACACACACACACACACACACACACACACACACACACCACACACACACACACACACACACACACACACACACACACACACACACACACACACACACACACACACACTTTTCCTTCCCGCCGCCGTGATGGATTGCTGACAAAGCGACCACACGCTTGTCTAACGCTGGCAATAAATGAATCATCTTGAGTTTCTGCCCTCGATCGATGAAACCCTCGTGGTGACAATGTGCTCGTTTCCTTTTCAGTCAAATGTTTTGAAATGGAGCAGCTGACCGAGGTCAGGTTAAAATGGCATACAGTGAAACCAGCCATAACTGCTACAACAACAGCAGCAGCTATGCAGCCCAGAGGCCCTGTGCTATCTTACAGATGACTGGGACTCCGTTTCCATTATATAACACTCCCCTGCTCCTCCACTGGCATCAAAATGTTCACTTTACGCACGCTCTCCTGTTGCCACGGGAGATTGATTTTTGTTTTTGCAATTTGGTCAGTATGTTTTCAAGCATTTTAATGTCATAGGAACTTATGACTCCTTATTGAGTAGCTGAAATATTGCCTTCAGTATGTGTGCTTTCAATAGGTTTCAGTCTCTAAGAATAACGTTTACACTCATTACGTTTACGTCATTTATTTTATTCAAAGTTGAAACATAGCAGTGTAAAAATACAATGATTGTAAGGAAAACTGCAGCCAGAGATGTAAAGCAGAAGTGCATCAGACTCTTTGCTCTGATTTATCAAACAGTAATTTGGTGATTATTTGACACACAAAACTGTTCCTGATTTGCCAAAGTAAGTTGTATTAAAGTCTAATGAAAGGTAAGTCAAAGTCAAAAAAGATACTCTTGTATAATATGTACACAATTTAAGCACAAAACAGCCCAAAACCAAAAACCTGGATAGTTAACTTTCAGTAAACTTGCATATCTTGAACTATTAGCCCAATACCCATTAAATTAGTATTTATTTAACTAGAAGACTCTCTGCAATACCACACCACAAATATTAAAGAAAAATAATAAAATCCAGTGCTACTCACAAGGGATTCCACGAACAAATCAAACGATACATTTGACTGTCATTTACCACAGCCGTGGCGGCCAAAGATTGCACAGGGACCGTTCAATTCTGCAAGGCAAGGCAAGGCACTACAGTCCTGTATTCATAAAACCCTGTCCCTCTGAGAAATATTAAGGTACATGATACATATGTGTATATGGCGGCATGAGTCTGTGTGTGAGCTGCTCCTGTGTCTTTTACTACAAACCATGACTCCTGTTCCCTTTTCCCATTTAAACTGCCGAGGGGACCTGGTCATAAAGACAATATTCAAATAAATAGGAAATTAGCTAACTGCTTTGCCCTCGAGGCCCGACTCCCCGGCGCTCATACAGAGGCACAGTATAATGTTTATAGCGCCCCTGTCCGGGCCCGTCACCGGGAAACTGGGTCACCCTCTGCGGACCCTCTGGTGTGATCTACATTGGACGTAACTGGGGCAGCAAGTGTGGCAAGGAAGTTAAGAGGACGGGGCATGTGGCAAGGGGGGTTGCAGGTCTGAATCCCTGCAAAGCAGAGCCTTGAACACTTAAGCCTAAATTGCTTCAATTCATATCCTGCCATGTACATGTATAATATATCAAACATAAGCTTCTTAAGATGAGAACGTCTGCCAAGTAAATAAATAATGCAATGCAATAACCAAGGGGATCATTTCAGAACATTACAATCCTGAAATTGCAGGTATAATACAAAATTAATGACCGTGCTCATTGCCCATCCTCAACAGGGCCAATTATTTCCGATTTGTAAACATTTGCCAAGTTCCGACTTTGCCTAAGTCAAAGTAGGAGTGCTTGACTAAAGGTAAAAACAACCATCACAAAAAAAAAACATTGTGTGTGCCGTTGCTGTATCTGCTGACCCTTAGTGCATCCTGACAAACATATTACAAAGGCACATTTGCAGGAATGAAACCATTTGAAGATGTGCACCTCCCCTTCTCACAGATGGCTTACACTGTGGACCAGTATGATATGGTGGGACAGTCAGGAGTCCTTTCTCCCCATTAGACATGTTGAAACTGGAACGGCAGACAGCCAAGGGACGGTGAGCGAATCAGAGAGAGAGGGCGTGTTTGAATCCTGGCTTTGTTCTTAAAGTCACAATCCAGCAACAGCTAATTACATTCAATTGTAATTAAATACATGTTCTAAATGAATATGTTTAAGAAACTGTAAGTAATTATCCTATAAATTAATAATTTAACTGCTAGCTAGCTAGATAGTGATATATATATATATATATAGGCCAGGGTAAGGTCATTGTTATATTATAATATTGTAACAACAATTGCCAGCTCCAATGTTTCATTTTTCTTCTACTTATGGTTTGTTGCTCCTTGTCCGCTTCAAGAACATTAAAATCCCCAGGGCCTCTAATGCAAGTCTCACTTCACAGCCCCCCCCTCCCCCGCCCCCTGCCCAAACCGGTCTACCACAGGCCAGATCACATCCTAATTATATCTGTGACAGTATTCTGTTAGGAACAGCTGTGTGTAAACCTAGAGCCCTGATTCAACTCCAGTACTCCAGTTACCCGTTTGTAGTGCAAGGGCTACACACAGCTTTGAATAGTGGTAGTCTGTACAGAGGTCAGGCCTGTGTTAAGATTACGGGGAGGGGGGGGGGAGGGGGTGAAAGGGTATCCTGTTGACAAAAGGAGCAGCATCCCCCCACCCACAGACCCTGCCTGCATCCCCCCACCCTGTCTTATCTGAGGCTGATGTCAAAACTGTGTCGTTCGCTGTTCAATCTTGCAATTTCATACTCTTGCAAAAGTACTCATCCCATTGTATGAATTACAAATAATGTTAACTATTTTATATAAAGTTAATTTATATGTTAACACTTATGAAGGAGATTTAATGTCAGGATATCTGTTAGTAAGAATATATAGACATAAATGCAGATTGCATAAGCATTCAGCCCCTTCAGTAAGTCAGTACTTATTGGAGGAACCTTTGACAGCCATTACTCTTTTTCGGTTAGTTTCTAACAGCTTTGCACAATGGGATGGATTCATTTTTGACCTTTCTTCCTGACAAAATTGTTCCAGTTCTGATCCCCAGTTTGGGGAACAACAAGGTCTGCAACTTTCAAGTCACACCATACATTTTATGTGGCTTTGGCCTTCAGCTTTGAGTGATTGTCCTGCCGAAATGAGAATTTTCAACCTAGTGTTACGTTCTTGGCTGACTCAAAAGCAGATTTTTCTCTCGATTTGCCTGCCGATGACAAGCATACCCATAACATAGCACTGCCACCACCATGCTTGAAAGTTCACATGATGCTGACCGGGCTATGTCCTATTTTGGGCTTTCAAAGCTTTTTTTTTTAAACTTTCAATTTAGATTGCAAATATCAATATTTGTCGCCTGACCACAAAAGCTTCTGTCACACGTCCGCAGTATCATGAACATGCTTTGTCACAAACTCCAGATTAAAGATGAGTGTTATTCGCCTCCCGCGTGGTCTAGTGGTTTCAACGACCGACGCTGGCCACGGCGACCGGGGTTCGATTCCCCGTCGTGCCAGAGTCGGCTCTGGCCTGGAGTGCCACCGGGGCGGCAATTGGCTGTCCGCCCCAGGGAGGGGGGAGGGAAGGCGACACAGTTCGCTGTTCACAGGAGTGGTTCTGGGGTACCGGAGTTACAGTCGACGGCACAACGAGTGCTGTCTTGGAGGAGGGGGTGCTTCGCCATTGTCACTGCCGGTCACAGGACTACGGCAGCGAACTACGAGGGAGGGGATTGAACTGAGACTAGCGGGAGTAATTGGCTACCAAATTGGGAGAAAAACAGGATAAAATCTTAAAATGTAAAAAAAAAAAAAAAAAAAAAAAAAAAAGATGAGTGTTTTGCAGTAATGGCTTCTTTCTTGCCACTCACTAACACAGTCCAGCTTTGTGTAGGGACTGGGATATTGTGGATGTATGAACACAGAAACTGAAAAAATCTTTCCCTGTCGACTTCACGGTGGCATCCCTAACCTGCTTGCCCTGCTGTCCAGTTTCGGGGGGAAGGTGGACTGATCTGTACAGTCTGTGGACGGTATGAAGCACATTCCACTTAATGACTAATGGCGCCGCACTCAAAGCGTAACGGAGTGACTTTCAACTTCTCTGACTTTTCTACAATTTATTCCTTTTGTATTCCCCTTTCTTCCCAATCTGGAGTCGCCAATTGTGCCTCTCAAATCACAGCTTTACCGCCCACATCTGTGTGGCGGGAGCACTGCGGATAAAGTGCGTGTACTCCTTTATGCGCTGCCGTGTAAGCTAATGGCTACTTTACGCGGCAGTGTAGTATAATGGTTAGGGAACTGGACTTGTAACTCTGAGGTTGCTGGTTCGATTCCCAGGTGGAGCACTGCCATTGTACCCTTGAGCAAGGTACTTAACCTGGATTGCTTCAGTAAAATATCCAGCTGTATAAATGGATTGTATGTAAGGAAATGTAAACTGTGTAAGTCGCTCTGGATAAGAGCATCTGCTAAATGCCTAAAATGTAAAATGTAAATGTAATGGCTGCGCAGTACTACACAGGGGAGCTAGCACCAACCAGGGGAGAGGCACATCTCTCACTGATCACAACTGGTAGCCGGTAGCACCTGGTGCACCATAAAGAGGAACTAATGTAGCGATAACCTAAGGAACCCTGTCCAACTTAAACCCACCGCACCCCTGGTGGGATGTGGCCAATTTTGTCCCATTCCCAGTCATAATCGGCCCAGGGTTGGGGCGAGTGCCTTTACTGGCTGAGCCACTCAGGAGCCCCATCTACCACTGTAAGCCCAGAGGCCGACACATTCAGTCAGCATTTGAGTTAAACTACTTTGATTACAAACAGACAATTACACCATGCCGTGACCCTTCCAATTACACCTGAACTGGCTGCACAGAAAAGGGGTTGATGATCTTATTTGAGCGATACCCACGTCTTTTAGCTTCATCAGTTCGGAACAAATAGCGTAGGCTGTAAATAGAAAGTCGTGTTTAAAGGTTTTGTGTTTGCGAGCTCGGTCAGAAGCGATAGAAAACACCACAGGGGGTGAATGGGTTTGCGTAAGCAACCTTACACTGAAATGCACGAAGGCTGATATGGCCATACAACGCTCTCCTCGCCTCCAGTCATCCACATCTCCTTGAGGGAGATCAGAGTACAAAGACGAGTTACAATTGACTCAGCCCTGCAGCCACGATGAGGTCATCCAAAATGGCCGTGCAGTTCAAAAGTAGGGCCCCTACTTCTCTGCGATTGCGTAATTATTGACGGAATTGCTTTGGTAACAGAATTTCCATTTTCGCATTGGAATTGACCATTATCGAACAACAGCCATGCAGTTTACTGCATCACAACTACCATGATATTAGATACATAGGGAGCACTGTTCAATTGTTTTTACTATTAGAATAAGGAACAAGGGTTGTACGTATTGATTGACATTTGACTACACTACACAGGAAAAAGGAATGAAGGATATCTGGTGTGGTCTGTGTCTGCGCTTGTGTGTAACCTCTACATGCAAAAACACACTTGGAGAGATGCTTACCCAAGAAAAGGCAAAGTTCATTATCAACTATTTAATTGCAGTTACCAACTGAATTTTACAGTTATTACCGACAGTGTGTTTCTGAAAAGCCAACTGTTGTATTATCTTATTTAAATATATTGTGAAATGGGGAAAAAAACAAAGAAAAAAAAAGAGAAATGAAAAAATAAAAAAAACAATGCACTAAATAAGATTTTTATTTTTTTTTTTTTTAATGTAAAAATTGTGACCCTACACAATGATCAAATGGCATTATGATCAAATGTGTCAGATTAAAGAAAGATTTGGTAAAACTGTGGGACTCAGACTGAGACAGTACCCCCTTACTTTAGCATACAATCTTACACACACACAGACACACACACACACACACACAGTCATGCATGCACACGCGCACACACACTACACACACACACACACACACACACACACACACACACAGTCATGCACGCACACACGCACGCACGCACGCACGCACGCACGCACGCACACGCACACACACACACACACACACACACACACAGTCATGCATGCACACACACACACACACAGACACACACGCACAGTCATGCACGCACACACACACACACACACACACACACACAGTCGGCAGCTCACAGGTCATTTTACAGGGCCGCGTTTTATCTACTGATAACGGCCACGCTGGGACAAGGGGGAAGCAACGCACGGCAGGTACATTTCAAACCTCCAGTAGACAGATCTTACCCTGGACTCTCCCTGACCTCTTTAGGAAACAAAACCCACCCCAAAGCCTGTCTCCATGTCTGTACGATCCCACTGTTAGGCCTCTTTAGCCTGTTACAGCTCTCTTCCCCGTCTCATCCACTTTTGCAGTTACTACAGCTCCTTTCACGGGGCGTTCGAGCCAGTGGTGTGGTTTCTCCCATCTATTACAACCCCTTTCACTGTCTGTCTAATCGAGCTGCGTGGTTTCTCCTGTCTGTTACAGCTAGAACTTCGCTCTCTGGGTTACCCCGTGTAGCAGATTAGGCTGCGCACATGCCTTCTGTCCTGGCCCGTCTGCTCCGCGTCTCTGTGGAGGGGGGAGAGGCTGTCCCGTCCCTCTGCATTCACATTAAACTGCTCTTCCAAGATAAGCTTTCCCTGACAGAAAGCAATCGGCTTCGTAGAAAACAGCACACAGAGCTGCTCCTCCCTCAAAGGTCTCAAGGCCGATAGAAAGAGCTAACCCTCACCGTCCACTGCGACAGGCCGGGACTGGAGCACTCTTTCTAAAGCAGGGTCATTCTCTAGCCCCCCCATCAGTGTTTTCTGAGGAGCGGAGGGCAAGGTCCAGCAGACAAAGGGACCCTAAAGAGAGGGTGGGTAAAAATGGTGGGGGCTAGTACTGCTGACCAACTTCACAACATGGCTAGTTGAGGTAGAAACACATATGCTCACACACATGCTCACTTGCACATTTACTCTCTCTCTCTCTCACACTCTCTCTCTCTCTCTCTCTCTCTCACACACACACACACACACACACACACCCCCCTCTCACACATGTATACACACCCCTTATCCTAATCCTCACACTAACACATATGCTCACACATGCTCACTTGCACATTCACATTCACTCTCTCTCCCTCACACACACTCTCTCTCACACACACACACACACACACACACACACACACACACACACACACACACACACACACACACACACACACATGCTCACAAACATACAAATACATCCTCACACACACGTATACACACCCCACATCCTCACAAACATATGCTCGCTCTCTCTCTCACACACACACACACACACACGCACACACCCACCCACCCACATGATCACACACACGTATACACACCCCCACAACACATATGCTATCCCACAAACACACACACACACACACACACACACACACACACGGCGAGAATGTTGTTACTCAATCTGTTTTTGAAACAGGATCAGAGAGTCCCTCAGCAGTCATTCATTTTACATTATGTATTATTATTGTATGAACTTCAACACCGCTCCGCTCTTTTCCTCTCAATGTGGCCGAGTAGCTGTAGAAACGGTACCGCTGCACAGGACGTGCACTACGTGTCTGTGTCAATCGCTCACTAACGTGGGGTTCCACGCAAAGCAGTTTCAACCAGAGCAATGCTGTTCTTACTGTAAAGAATATATGTCAATTTGACACCATATTACCATATTAATGTAGTAATACCGTCCGACGTAGGGGTGTTAATCCTTTACCATTTAAATGTTTAAAATATAAGCATTCAGGGGCTTCTGGAGTGGCTCATCCTGCTAAAACACAGGTGTTTCGTGACCACTGGGTGCCCTATGGCCTGGTACTGAATCCTGACCACACCAGTGCCGACGGTGGCTGGAATCCCCACAAGGCGGCACATATTTGGTCGCACCATTGTCCAGGGGGGGAGGGATTCGGTTGTAAGGACTGTACTCCATTCGATGCGCAGGAGCGACCCCTCTGGTCCATTGGGTGCCTGCGGTCTGCCTGCCCCAGCTGCACATGGGGTTTAGACCGCCCACATAACGGCTTCAGAGTGAAAAGCAGCCGTGGCTGGCGGTGAAGCTTCAGACCGTGTGCTTCTCCGCACTTGCCTTAATCGATGGATAGCGCCGTAGCAATGAGAAGGGACCACAAATACTACTGGCCATTCAAAGCGGGAATGGAATATAAATACTATATAAAGGCGTAGCTAGCATTTATACGGTTTTCTTAAATGTTCATTTTTTTTTTTTTTTTTTTTTTGCACACAACTCATAAACCCTCTGAAAGTATCTTCTTGCATGTATTTCCACTTCAAATCTAGGGGAAGTTCACAAGTCAGGAGCTGTTCTATGTACGGTACTTTTGAGGTGCATGAGCAGCTACCACAGTATGGCGAACAGTCCTCTTTACCAGTAGATCACACCGATCTGTTATTTTCACAGCGTTACTGTTGGCATCCATGTTTGTTTGAGTTTTTTTCATAACTTCATGAATCTACTACAACTGTTCTTTGTGAATGTTTTAAGCATTTTTAAGGCAGCTGTAAGGAAAAATGTGGTGGTTAAACTTTGCATAACGTTTTTTTCTGAAATTGTATGACTTGGTGGTGATTGTATGCATGGCACCCAATTAGTTGTATTTTAATCAGACTACAGCTACATACTCTTTTGAATTCGATACATGCAACAGTGTATTCTAAATTGCAGAGCATTAGCTACAAACTCTATGGCCATTATGTAAGCGGTCTTTGGATTAACATAAAAAATGGAAAGCATTTGTTATGGCACATGAAGTTTAAATCCTTTGTGAAAATTAAACAAATCTGTGCTAAATTCTTGCGCGAACAATGATTCACCACACCATGTATTAATGCACATCTTGTAAGTCGCTCTGGATAAGAGCGTCTGCTAAATGCTTAAAATGTCAATATAAAATGTAAATATCCTCAGGAAGGGAAGTGCTGGCGTTATCACTTCATTGAGAGCGTTGCTTGTTTGACTAGGCCTTGTCATCAAATGCAAATTGTATTTTCTCCCATGAAGATCTATGTGAGTGGGATCAAAGTGGGATTAAAAATAGATTTTAGACGTGAGAACAACTGATGCATCATATTTGCAGGGGACATAGATTTAATACCCAGCAGTACTAAAGATCTTTCCAGCTAATGAAGGAATTTCATGACTGGATAATCTAATCACAAATCACTAATCGTCTGCTGGTTCCACAAATCAACAAAACCCAAGTCAAAGGTGGCCTTGAGCCTTCCCAGCGCTGAATACACACACACACACACACACACACATGCGTGTGCGCGCACGCACACACACACACACACACACACACACACATGGGTGAGCACATGGGCACGCACTCACACACACACACACACACACACACACACACACACACACGGCCACATGCACAAACTGGACACAGCAGGCACCCCACAACTGACCTTAAATCTCAAAGGTCAGTGCGCAGGGGGGGAGGTGTCCACCTGCCGGGCTTCCCGATTGGCCATTTTCGAGCAGCAAAACAATATCAGCTGGGCTGCAGCGCAGCGTGGGGAAGGAAGCATGACTGAGCACGTGCGGAGCCACATACGCCCACCCACAGCAGAGCGAAGGGGCGAGTCTGCGTGTGTGCATGCTTGTGCGCGCGCGCGTCTCTATGCGACCGAGTGGGGACGGAGATTATCACCGCTTTCGGACAGCAGGAGCTGAACGGTGCACCTACGGGAGAAGCTCAAATTGTTCACAAAGTTACAGCAGAAGGCAGATGATCCTCGCGTCATTCCCACCAGCTTATCTGTGTGTATCGTATTCCTCTGTTTTCCTGAAAAACGGAGGAATTGGGGTCAAGTCATGCTTTATGCATGCTCTTTCTAGTGCGGTGGCTGGCGTGATGCTGCTGTGTAACGTGAGCCTCACCTTTGCTACGGTATATTTGCCATAGAATTCGTTCGCAGAAACACCTCTCCGGGAGAGGGCTAGAATCTGAATAACTCCCTCTTGCTCTGCTTTCACATTATCGCATTTTTAGAACAACCTTTTACAGTCGATTACGGCCCGTTTTTCTTTTATATTCCAATTCGGAATGCCAAATCGTAATTGCGGGCCCTTCACATCGCTGCGGTGTCCTGCATCGATGCGGGAGAGCGAAGGCTCGCATGCACCAAAGCCTGCAGCCGGCCATCGCTTCCCTTTCACTCGGCTCCACCAGCCGAGCTGCACAGCCGCTGCGCCGGAGGACTGCGCCGCTGATGCAGGAGCCCGGCTGACCAGAGGAGCCGCTATGAGGCGATCAGGCAGGGGAGTGTCCTGCCAACTGAAACCCTCCCTCCCTGGGCGATCGCCCTGTGGGACTCCTGGCCAGAGTCAGCACTGGCACAATCAGGATTTGATCCAGACTGTAGGGAACAAGTTAAAGTTCCCCAGCTGGATACACCACTCGGCCCTTCTGTATTCACATTTCTGAGTGTGCAAACATATGGCCCTTTGAAATCTGGCGTATATGTGGAAGGGCCTTATACCAGCCTGAGTGGGAAACACTTATATACACTGTGTACTGTGCGAACAGCAGTGAGCACACAACAATACACCTTTTACATTACATTGTAATGTAATGTATTGTAGTGTAATGTAATATAATGTCATGTATTGCAATGTAATGTCATGTAAAACATACACCTGTCTTCCACGGACCTAAACAAGCTGACAATTCTGTGACTGAGCTCTCAGGACGTTCAAAGGAATCTGACAATATTTCTTATACTTTTTGCATTTGTCCATTTCTGATGACGGTATTTGTGAGACAAGCTTTGCGATAAAGGATTTATTGTCAATTGGGGCCAATTCCTTTCAAATTCAGTCAATTCAGGAAATAAATTGAAATTCAATTCATTAACTGAAAAATGCCCGTAGAACATTATGGACATTGAATTTCAATTAATACAGTATCCTGAATTGAAATGTGATGTGACCTAAACCCTGTTTATTATGCCATTTCATGAGAATATAATATGTGTTTATTAAGAAATGATTCTGCCCAATTCTGAGGGAAACCAAGCCATTCCAAAGCCATGACTGGGTCGCACACAAAATATTTCAACAGAACATCTCAGCGACCGACAGAATTCGGGAACTATTACCTCGACTGGGCTCTGGAGGGAGTATAAATGAACTTCAAGTCAGCTGCAGAAACAGTCCCGCACGGCTGTGAGTCAAGCAGGTTAGTTAGTGCCGGCACCAGTTTAACCCTAAACCTTGAGCTCAATACAGAGCCTTGGACACGGGCTCCAGATGGACGGTCGCCTCCACGCGCGACCCACACTCACAAGACATGGATGTCACACAACCGCTGTGCTTTTCTTTCCCAAACATCATTTCACCCCGTCCTCGTTCACCGAGTTAAAGGTTCAGACACGTAGCGCGTGTCCCGTTAGCGCCAGCGCTCCACGACTTAAGGGACCGCGGTGACCCGCTCGAGCACATCAAAGGGGAAACCAGTTCAGCCTAATGTAACATCAGCCTTCCTCTGTAACAAAAGCCCGTAAAATATCCTCGAGTATCAACGCACGGTGTCAAAACGGGGCTGACGCCTATCTGGCGAGGGGCACGGGCCAAGCGACTCCTAAAACCGTTGGCCTACTTCTGCGATGGCCACGGAGCCACTGTGGCCCGTTCTTCCAGTTCCTTTGACAAACTGAATAATAGAAGCAAAACTGCGCCTCCAGAGCGACTCTGCTCCCCCGGCGTTCCCACACCACGGCAGACCCTGCGTTAAAGCGCAGACGGCGGCCCAAAGCGCTTCAAAGAGAGCGCCCGAGACGCAGGTGATAAACCACGCGCACTAAAGCTCTTCGGGTCGTCTCGCGGACTTGTCCACGAGAAATCACCTACTTGTCAGAAAGTTCTCTGAGCCGGCGGCGGCTCCGATCGGGCGGGAAGAAGCGCCGGCGGTTTGGTTCCGGGTTCCGCTCGTTCCTCGAGGCCGGACGCCATTAATCGGTGTTAAACAGGCAAACGCGCAGGTCCCCCGCTAACCTCGTTCGGGACGAAGAGAACACTGCACGGCTACATTTTGAGAGAATGAGACAATTATCCGAGTGCGGACGCCAGGCCACGGAGAGGCTGGCCCCGAGGGGGTTTCCCTCTCGCCGAGGGCCACGCTCAATCTTCCTGTTTGTCAGGGATTAGGGGTCACTCGCGCAGCAGCTGAATGCATGCGCTCGCAGTCAAAGGTTATAAAACAAATGAAAAGCACAGGGTTAAAGTACCAGCGGAGACGGCGCTCGCCGGCAGCTATCTTTACATTTTGTGATATTTTCCGTGTCTGGTACCTCTGCATACCTCTAGAAATGATTCACAAGCCCCATGCTCTCAGAAATGTCAAACGTAAAAACACCTATCTATCACCAGTGAGACGCGATGTGTTGTTCCATCGTCTGCGCCGCTGCCGCGTAGTTTAAATGGGTCATCGACAAGAAAGAGGGAATTCAAGCCAGCGCCAAAAGAAAGGCGACACGTTTTGTAAAAGCATATTTCATTTGAATCCAAAAGGTCTCCCAGCCCGTCCACATGATATAAAAATCAATGGACCTGAACAATGCCTGCTCAGAACGGATAACCAAGAACAAGCGACGTTCATTTAGTAGAGCTGGCAATGAGCACATTCTAGAAACTGGCCCAGATTCAATGCGACCAATTACAGCGACTGTTACGTTCTCTCCCGTCTTACACAAGGAGTTTCCTTAGTGTACGCGACTACATAATTCACAACACAAATAAGCATGCGAGAATAGAAAGAGAGGCGACACGCTGAAAGCTTGATAAAATGACAAAGCGCGTTTCAGTTGGAAGACTCTGGGCACTATATATCAAATGGCAAGCTAAAGAGCTGTGGTCCATAGGGGTCATGTTGGATTCAATGGGCCTGAATGATTTAAACTATTCTTTTCCTGGGCATTCCATCATTGTGAAGATATAAAGGAAGCAACCAATGTTTTTCTGAAGCTAATAAGCCAAGGAGAATTACTGTGCAAAAAGACATGGTTTTTGTTGTCGTTGCTGTCGGCACAAATCTAATGCAACTGCGAGCGTATATGATTACATACATCACAATTATTATGATGTATATAATTATGATAATAACATAATTGAATATAATAGTGACCTACAAAGTTAGTTATTTTTCAGACGCCCTGTATTCCGGGAGCCACTTGTATAGATCTCATCTTTTACATGTTACCCATTTATACAGGCAGATATTTACTGAAGCAGTTATGGTTTAGTGGTTTAGTATCTTAACCAAGGGTGCCATGGAAGGCCTCACCTAGGAGCTGAATCTTAGGGTTAAAAGCACAGCTCCAACTGCCACACACTTTTATTTTGTTCATTTTATTGCACCCTTTAGCAAAGTCCTTCAGTAAAGAAATGGTGTTTGTAGGTATATCTACTGATTTAGGACAGGTCCAGACTGACTGAAATAGCCCATTTCCTCACATTTCTCCAAAAGACCCAGATGGGCGTGACAGCTCTATTGTCCTTTTTTTTGTTTTGTTTTTGTATACTCAAATTGTGACCCATATGAGCACCAAACGCCCCGGCA
This sequence comes from Aldrovandia affinis, assembly GCA_029706075.1. Lineage (NCBI taxonomy): Eukaryota > Metazoa > Chordata > Actinopteri > Notacanthiformes > Halosauridae > Aldrovandia > Aldrovandia affinis. Next base: position 1,947,548 of record JAINUG010000008.1, on the reverse strand, counting down.
CCTACACCGTGTGAAAAAGGACGGCTTGCCTTAATTCCAAGTGTAATGCTACCTTGTCTACACCACGCGGAAACCCCACCCATTCAGAGTCTTAAGTTGCAAAGAGAGAGCCACAAAATGTCCTCTCGGTTTGAGGGGGGAAACGATGAAAAGCAAGCCTGTTGAAACACAGAAACTGGGTGAGATTTTTTTCCCCCCCTACAGAAATATAAAGGGGGCTGATAAAATGCGGAGAGCATGACAGGCTGGTCATTACAATGATTTGTAAAAAGGGCTTTGAGGTTTATGTCGTTGGCCTGGCCCACAATGCAGCAGCTCGGCACTGGCTCTGGCCTGACCTAGTGACCCCTGACCTCCAGCCCGGGGGGAGAAAAGACAGCGGCCACAGATTCAGAGGTGGGGCTTTTCCCATGAAGCTTCCCCCCGCTGCACGAGTTACCATGGAGATGGCACATTCCCACAATTCAATCCACAGGCAAGCGCGTCCGCTGGATTAGCCGAACCGATCGTCCCACCCACTCCAGCGAAGTGGCCTTGAGACAGTGCGCCCAGGCTCTCTCTACAAGCGTTCACCATTACTGGCAGACAGCTGACTGACGAAGGAGACTTAACATTAACTTGAAAGGTAACTTAACATAAATAAATGACTTTACAAGTACACGTCTTATCATTTACTTTGAAATTAATATTACAATTATTGTACCCTGTGTAGTTCTCTGAACAGATAACACTTATAAGCAGAAAGAATCCTTGCTAATGTTACCCAACATTTCAGGTTCATACAATGCTTTTTATCCTGCAGCGGACACACAACTCTAAAGCACCACCAATACATTAAACCTCAAAACCGCGTCCTACTCAACTGTACATTTTGGACCCTAAACTGCGGTCAAAGCGGTCCATTTATCAAAGTTACTGAAGTATCCAAAATAGCTTCTGAGTTAAAGTGGCCCATTCTTGAGTCGACTGGCCAGTAAGCAGATTTACTGTATGCGCCGGACATCAGAAGTGTACATGGAGCACAATGAGTGAGCTGTGAGGGGGAGAGGCTTGCTTTCCAGTCTTCTGTCTAAAGAGCAGCCCTCCTACTGTGGCTCGGAGGAAGCCCCATGAATCGTACCATTTAAAACGAATCTCACAACAACAAAAAGAAGCACATTCCTGATTTTAATTCATTTATGTAATGGAATTATAGCTTTGTGGCAACAGTCCGAGTTTGGAAAAATCCGGCAATAAAAAATCTATCGAATTAAATCACTCCAGGTCCTCTGGAGGGATTCCAGCAAATCTCCACAATTATTCATTGAATTCACCGGACGGTAGAAACAGCGTCCACGTGTCTGTGTACGTATAAAAGCATTCACGAGAGAGTGGCCGTTTTTTTTTAGGTGAACAGTGTACAACCTTCACTTAGATTCTCTGTAAAATCAGCACGGCAAAGCTCATTTTCACGGATTAAACAATGAGTACAAAACACGGATAACAAACACGTCTGTAAAGTGAGCTTGCAAATAAAGTAAAACTGCTTTTCTTTCACAGAGCGCAGTTACTCTCAAGTCGTTATTCTCTGTGACTGCCCACCATTAAAAAGGGCTGTTCGTACCTTTGTGTGACCAGTAAAAGGTTGATAGGAAATATCTCATTAAAATTGCAATAAAAGGCGACACAGGCGCTCAAAGGCTGCAGCGGGGTGCGGGGTGGCGTTTACGGCGCCGGGCGTTAATCGGGTTTAATCGCCGCCCCTTACGAGCGACCCATTGTGGAGACAGGAGGCTCTACCTGCAGTCACGGATGCTCTCTCAGGCCCATTAAGACTTCAAGACTTCACCGGGCCGACTCCAGCCCCTCGACCTCTTGGCTGCCGACACTATTGTCTGACCTTTCACATTCAGGACTTCCTCCCCCCCCCACTGGGCAGGAATGTTCAGTCACTGTGCACCGCTCCTGCAGATGTCCAGGCTGGACAGGACGGCAAGCTCCTTAGCCGTGCGCAACCACACAGCTACCCAACTCCCCACCCCCTCCACCCCCTTCTTACCACATTCCTCCTTTTACTGCCCTACTTTAAACACCCTCTCCAAACCCAGGAGGGGTTTGCTCCTCAAAGAGAGACATACACCGGACATTAACACTGTAGGAGAATCTCATCAGCCAACTCCGCCCATCCAGACAGACACACACACACACACACACACACACACACACACACAGACACACACACCTCCCCCAAATCTATTGCTGTTCACCCCCCCACCCTCATTCAACTCCAGGCTAGGCCACCTCCACCTCTACCCTACCATCCCCCAGGCCACCCCTTGTCCCCCAACTTGCTGGCCAAGAGCTTAAGCAACAGCATTCCTGGAGCGTCCTTCCTTCGCAGGGCTTCCGGCCTCTTCTCTCCCGAGTGCATAGCCCGTGGTGCAGTGGGCCACAGGAGCGGCCGGAAGTAAAGAGCCCCTACTCACTTTCTCCTACAGCTTTCATCTGTTCATCTTCTCTGGACCACATGGCATTTTGCGCAAGGTCAGATGTTCTACAGCTCTGTTTGAGGGTAATGCAAGGCAAATGTCATTCTGCTGTAGCAGGTCAGGCAGCTATGGCTGCAGCTTGTGCCAGCCTGTCTCCCCCTTCTAGCTCTGCAGTGAAAAAGGGGTGCTATTATCTGAGAGGGTTCTCTCTCAATGGGAATCTTTGGAAGTATGCCAATAATATAGGCTGCAACTTGTCACACCTTAATGTGTTAGAGGTAACTACATTATATCCCTTCCATGAGCACTTCCACTTCTCAGAGCCTAGGGGGGCGTTTAGCGTTTTTTTTTTTTTTTTTTTTTTCATTCCTCTGACTGGTCCTGGGTACTGAGGGGGACAGTGCTGCTAACAGAGTACGGCGGAGAGCAGCCGTCTCAAACGGAGCCGCAGATACCGTGGTCTGGTCAAGCGCGCAGTCGACTCCTGTCGCATGACCAAAATGCATTACTCCCAATTTGGAATCAATTGTGCTATGCTCTTGTTTTGCCACTATGCTCTCCGCACCCACACAGTGAGAAGTGCTCCAATACACTCACCTACAACCCAGTGACTATTTTCCTTGCTACAAGACACACAGTGTACTACAGGTCACCTAGCTCCAGTTGCTAAGCTAGGCGTGTGTCTAACCGTCAACTATTGGTAACATGTAGGCAGCCGGGGATAGCTAAGGTGCGCTGGTACAGGGGGTAACCTGAGGAACCCTGGTGCGACTTAGCCCCTCCTACCCAGCCATGACAAAACCAATTGTGTCCAACCACTGACTGCCCGCAATCACAGTCAGCCAATGGCATAGCCCCGACTTGACGTCAAGTTTATAGGGCTTTTATTGACTCGAGTTAACCGGGAGACCTGCGTGACCTAAATTACAAGCATGCCAAAGTCTCAACAGCAGAAGTTCTACTACCCTTCCGAGAAACCTTTTATAAACTGTGGCCTGACCGCAAAGCCACACAGTAACGTCACACACACACACACACACACACACCACACACACACCAAGTTCAGGTATTCATCACAGACATGAAGAATCCCACATAAAGGAAGCACAAACTTTGTTTTCCCGTCTTCACACAAGACATTATCATCATGTCAATTATCATATCAATTCCATCTCAAATTAAAGAATATCCCAACGCTCTTCTTCTATAGCTTGCAGCACAACCATTCAGAGCTTTATAATTCTATTATAACCACCTTAGGTGTAGAATTACATATCTAAAATCAAAACAAGAGTAGATGGCAAAATAGGCCTATATCATGCTCAGGATTAGAATACAGGTATGCGTTGTTGTGAAATCAATCCTCAGTAGAAACAATAACCACACTGGCACTTGGAAACACTGGTTTCTAATATAAATAAGATTGGTGTTTAAAAACACCCTTTCAGGATTGAAATGGACATATAAATATGTCCAGTAAATTAATGCATTTAGTTAGTTCAAAGCAACCATTGCTATGCAAGGTGACTAAATGTGCTGTCAGTTGGCCGATTGAGCAGCAGGACTACTAACAGACTGGGCCCATGCTGGCTTCATTTCCCCTTGATCTGTTACTGATTTGAGAGGAATCATAAGCACCCCGTTGTTGTGGGTATCCACACAGAATGTTAAATGGTGTACCAGGCTAGATGTCACAATCCACAACTCTGCTGACCCCAAATGCTAAACTCATTTCCCTGGGCACTGCATTCTGCATGGCAGATGGCAACACATCAGCTTTGGATGGAAAAACAATCAGATCTGGTTTATTTATAAAATGACAACATCGTTTATAACAAAAAAACGTGTTTGGTCGCTTTCGTAAACTAGCGTCTGGATACAAGCCCTGCAAATTTACTATCGATTTCTAAAAGTAGTTCATGTTTGTCTGCCTTGACCTTTTTTCTGTAACAATGTTTACTTCACAGGTAAGTTCAAATGGCATCCTCAAGTTGCATTGTCCTGCTTGCTGATTGGCAGCAGTAAAAAGCTAAAAAGCTGGTTCCAAACAGCTGGCCAGCTGACCAGATTCTCCACACGTGGAATCCGGGGGAGAAAACTTCAGACAACGTCTGTTCAGGACCAACTGGCATAGTAGAATATTGGTTGCCTTTAGGTGGTTCATCTGCAGTTGTTGCAAAATGTCTCCAATGTGTATATCCCACTCCAAGAACTGCAGGAGTATATACAAAAAAATGTGGGTGCTGGAAATAGGATTATGGTATAGGCTTGTTACAAATGTCTTATGAAAAGCTACATATCTAAACCAAATGGTTACAAAAACACAAATGTATGAATGGCTTTTCTTTTTTACAGACCTACACGCTGGTAGCAAGCTTACAAAACTGTAGTGGTACAGCACAGGGTGCAATCCATCAAAAATATTACTTGATATGTTATTCCCCTGCGATGGATTATCTTTAATTGGGATAGGCTAGCCCCCCGGGACCAGGAATGATAATGGATGGATGGATGGATGTTATTCCTTTGCCATCTTTAATTCTAGGGGCATGCACTTTTTATGTCTCTGATCAATTCAATAATCAAACTATAACTAGTTTCCAGTGGAGTGCACAGTTGCTTACTCATGTACACAATCTTACACTAACCAACACATACGATTATGCAGCTCTGTTACTTAAGAAAAAGGTCACATCCTCTTCATGAAACGTTTCAGAATATTTCCAAAAATAACTAAAATACCTCATATAGCAGTAACATTTTCAATTAGGACTGTGAGTTTATGATCCAAAAGGGTGTTAAACAGTGAACCAAAAAAAGCTCAACTTCACAAGGTCTTCATTTGTCTGCATATTGCGGCTTTTTCTTTTTCAGGTAGCTTGTTATTTCCCTCAACAGCGAAGGTCTGTTTAGATGTACAAGAACTGTGACAGATACTGCACGTGCATTGCATTTTAATGCGGTTTCATTGTTTATGGAACATTTGGGGGGCTGGTGACTATACAATAAAGATAGAGACCTGTGATCATGTATTGCTTATTCCCTTCGTGACGGGCATGAGTCTTCGCACAGTGAACCAAATATATATATATATATATATATATATATTGTTTTTAACCATGTGACTGCTTTGCAGTGCCATGCGACTGTTAAGTTCACAACGTCGCTGCAGTAGAGCCAAGAGAGGCGTCCAAACCGTGATGATAATGTACACAAGTGGTAGGACAAGTCCAAATATGTCAAAGATAAAGCCGTTTGTGTGCTCACTTCTTCCCAGGACTGTTGGTTAGGCCACCCAGCCGGTGTTGTGCTCTGGGGTAAGTTAGTGACTCTGACTCGAGTTCTCCTACGCTGGTATTAAGACCAAGAGGCCCTAAGCTCATTCCACTGTCAAGAGTGCACAGATTACATTACTACATTATATAATGAAGCTGCTGCTAATGCTCATTACATACTGTATATACGTGTATATATATATATAGGAACTAGAATATACATATATATATATATATCACTGTGCTTATTCACATAGGGAATAAGCAAAACATGATCACAGGTCTCCTCTATCTACATATTTATATAGATATATATATATATATATATATATATAAATAATAAAATGTCAGACCAAAATAGTTTGTGCCTTCATGGAGGTTAGGGCAGACCGATACTCCCCCTCCTGACAGGAATGGCCAATTAACTGTGGAAACCCAGTGAAACGTGCAAATGACATCATTATTTAAAATCTTGGCGAAATACATGTTACTTCATATCCATTTGCATATGGCTAATGCTAGTGTGTTTCTGCATGCTGCACATCTATGAAATCCCTAAAGCTATGCATTGCAAAGTAAATGCATATAAACATACATACATACAGGGTAGAGTTGTACTTGGACACCCACGTGTTGGGGAGGTTAGAATGGATGCAGCATTCTGCTCATTTTAAAAGCTACACAAGCCATGCACATGGACACGTTGAGCTGGCTGTTCGGTAACTTCAGTGAGTTTCAGTTCTATGCCCATGCGTCCATGTAGCTGGGTCAGATCCCCAGCCCTGCTGTTAGGTTTGTGTTTTCCACTCAATGACTGGGCGGGGCTGAGAAATGTGACTGATATATACCAGTCTCTTCCATTCAGACCCCATTCAGCTTCCAGGTTACTATAGAAGCTAAACTGGTGTATTTCACACCTTCGATCCACACCAATTTCAAACCAATGGAAATATATTCACTTTAAAGAATAATAGTAATTTGAAGTTAAGATAAAAAACACTTTTTTAAGCACAAAGAACCAGATGCCATCAAATGTTGAGTACCAGTAATCCCTTCACTGGAGGAGAAACCCAAAAGATATTGTTAACTGTTCAAATCAGAATCTTAAGTGCTGCATAAACTGGCATTCAACAGCTTGTTATATTAAGACCTAGTTCGTATTTATGGTGAAACTGTACAGTATATATCTTGTGTAACTGCAGGATGTGAGCAGATCATAATCACTGCATATCTGCAGATTTAAGTAAAATGTTGCAATATAGGCTAGCTCTTTCAGCTCTCAAATTAATAGGTATTACTGGAAAGGTATATTTAACCTTTTACCTTTAATAATTGTATTGCTTATTATACATTTAAAATGTGAAACCATCAGGGTAATGCATTTAAGGAAATGGTGTAAAATACGTATTTGGGAAAACAACATTATCACAGGTGTTATAAATTGCTGATCATTAGGAAATGTTATATGTTAGGCTACAGTTGAACATCTTGGAGGGACCAAATGATCTCACCTCGCTGTCGTGCTGCTGGCAGTATCTCGTTCTGTCCTGGAAGACAGGCAGCAGCGAGTAGTTAGCGTGGTAGGACTGGGGCAGGGAGACGGGAGTGTTGGAGTTATTGGTTCGGCTCGTGAGGTGCAAACTCTCCAGCAGCCTTTCGATGAAGTGGTCTTTGGTCAGTCTGACTCGCTGGTGCGCGCGCACGCAATTATCGCAGAGGTACTCCTGGCAATCCAGGCAGTGTGAGGTAGCGGGGTTGCCCTCGTCGCACGAGCTGCACTGAGGTTCCCCGATGTGGTGGGGCCTGAGGAGGCTGCCATGGGGATGGTTGTTCCTGCACGTGCTCTTAATCTGCTCTTCGGAGGAAACCACGACGTCCAGCAGATTACTCAAGAGGAAATTCGACGATGGCAATGCGTCCACTCCGGACTCGGAGATGGAGACTTTTTGGTCACAAGTTGGGCACCGAAGTTTCAAGGGGTCGCCCGGGACTGCGCTGCCCTTCCAGGCACTGCCTACAAAAGGCATGGAGACACGGCAGAACATGGAGCCTTCTGCCAGATGAGGTAGAGCAGCTCGAGGTATGAGACGAAGACGATGAGGTAGATGAGTTGGAGGATATCGGAGCAGAGGAGCCGCACAATTCCTTACAAAGGGGACATGTCTGAAGATCGGAATCTGGAAATGAAGCCATTTGCGACGCAAATAACCGAGAGCAGGCTTAGCTACTTAAAACACGTTGCACTGAAGCATACATTTGCCTCTTTTTGGTTGAAATGCTTTCCTTTTTGGTTAAGTGTAGCAAAAACCCTGTCTTGCCACGTCAGATCTCAAACCATTTGTAAATAGCTGTGTTCCTGTTCTTCATTGCAAATAGCCTACCGAATTTGGGGTGTTATCTTTTGAAAATATTCTGACCAAATAAAAAACGATAACAGATATGTCACTGTTCGTGTGTTTACTTCAAATGGTTTTCTCGGATGATTTCCCAAATTTAACATTTAAACAGTCTTTATTCAGTCAGGAAAATTCCGAAATTGCAGTGTAATAAAATAATATTAATTTGTTCATCACTTGCATTTTTTCCTCACAAAATGCCGAATAGTGCAAATCTTTAACATTGTTCTACCAGGATGATTTAGTGATCAGGTGACATTTTAGAGGTTTTATAATCCTAGGCGATGCATTCGTAACAGTATCGCTAAACATGAAATCCGCCGTGAGGTTCCTGCTCCTATCCTCCCCCGCCACCGCATGACGACACGCGCTGCACGGTCAATACTGTATCAATTTCTCTATTCAAATATTAATGTACCCTTGTCTTTTTTTCAAAATCAATGTTTGTTTTTCTTCCTAATCCACCATCGGTTCTACCTTCTCAGCACCCGTTACGTTAAACGGGGGTGAAGTCGGTCGAGTAGCAATTAAATAATTAATCGAAGCATTTGATCAGCAGTAACCAGCCAACACGATCCAGTGCCCACTTCTGCCGTGTTGGGTCCGTGCAAATATTCTGCTCTTCAGTGAAATGTCCTCTTCAGCTCCGTACCGCTGCCGTGCCTGTGTGAGAGACATACATGGAACTAATCACAAAGCAACCCTTTCCTGCAGAAAAATGCACAGTATTTTCCATCGGTCTTTCTAGAACATCCGACGGAAAAACACGCAACAGTGTCGGTTCGCCTGGCGCTATGGAGGTGGCAAAATAAATGTTTTACTTGCGCCTTTCTTCTCCCGCACGCCTGTTGCGGTAACAGGAACGTAGCAGGCAATGTGAGCTGGGTTGGTAGTGGAGACGTGTGTTGGCGAAACTGATCAGAATACCTTTAATCCCGAGAGGAGACCACGCTTCCGCCTGATAGCGCAGGGGCCAGGCTTCGATGAAGAGGGGGCTGGGCGTTTGGAGGAAACACAATGAAACTGCCACTCTCTGTCGCCTCCAACCATGCGAGGCGCATCTCGGGTGTGCTCAGTCAGCCTTGGAATTTGAATTCAAGTGGTCATGCCATTACTCGAACAACAAACAGCGTTTCCTAACAATATGTGAATTCCTCGCGGCATGATGGTTGCACGGTGTAGAGACGCCATCGAAACAATCCGGCGTTGACAGCGTAGCTTTCTTTGGCAAAACTTTTCTCGCGTGGCTAGTCAAACCGTTCAGAATAAATTCGGACAAAAACGTTCAGCTATCACTCGTGCTTGTAAACACGTAGCCTAGTATCAGTCACTGCCGCAAAATTCCGGGGAATCTGCAATAGTTACGCAGAACCTCATGGTGAATACAGTGTCCAAATTGCCGAACACACCGAGTGTTAAATAGTAACAAGTGTGTGTTTGCGTGCGTGTTTGTTTTGTTTAAGCTATAACGTGTCTAAGGTCTGCTGCATATTCAACGGGAAATGTAGGCTAGCTATGTCTGAATATTCGTTGGTGTTTAAACCGTGGATGACTCACTTGTGGTAAACGTATTCAGACAAAAAGGCTAAGAGACTATAACATGCGTAAACCTGGCAAACGCGATGTACCTATAGCGTTTTCACAAAATATTCATTAATGTACATTGTCCCTCTTGAGCAAATAAATAAAAAACAAACAAACAAACAAACTCAAGCCCGATGTTAGGTTAAATATTGCAACATAGCTAGTCCAATTCAAACTATGTCAAGCTAGTAGCCTAACGTTATGTCTTGCACGGTAACTACAAATAGCCAGCTGCTTCCCGATTTTATTGACAGTGTTTGGACAGCGAATTTGCAATTACAGGAAATAAATGTGCTTGCATTCTACCTAGCCTAGGTTAACTCCAACCACCAGTGTTACGCATGTAAAATGCATAAAGTACTACATTGAGCTGACGAGAGATTTTCTTTCGTGGTTTTTCGCCATCTTCGGAGCAAATCTAAGAGTAGAGAAATATTAGTTGTCTAGTTAGCTTGCGTTTTACTGTCCAAAAGCGAAGGTTGGTGTATAGTGTATAACCTGATTCCGTTAGTTGTTGCAAACTCCCTTGCTCCAAACATCCGGTAGCTAGGCTTATTAGTTAAACGGAGGTGTTTCTTGTCATTCCTGTTTTCTCTGCCTCTGTCTGGAACCACCTTAGTATGGCTTGCAAAATTGACTTGGTGTCTCTGCTTTTGCAGTTTAATCAGGTGCAGGGAGAGGTAGGTGTGTATACTTGGGGGACAATTTGAGGCCAATGCAGTGCGAGTTTTGCGTTTCTGAACAGAGACTTCCAGGAGGCATCAATTCATTCTTGATCTCGAAGCCCAACTCGCTCGGGAGAAGGGTGGGTGTCTCCAGAGCAGACAAGGAGAGAGAGATTGTTGGGGGCAACAGTAGGTTGTAAGCACCTAAAAGGGCATGCACAGAAAGCAGGGGCAGCATCTCCAGAGTTTGTGGTGTCCAACCGATTCCAGCCCTTGCAGGAAGATAATCTGGCCTAGTGCTCTGAGAGTGGGAGGATGAAGAGCCCCAGGGCACCCTGGCGGACACACCCCCAAGAAGAGGAAGTTAGTCTTAATGGGGGACTTGGTTATTAGAGGTGTAGACAGTGTAGTGTGTTCACATGAAAAGGAGTCTCGGATGGCATGTCTGCCTGGTGCCAAGGTTGGAGATATCCTGGAACATGTAAGTCGCTCTGGATCTTGTAAGTCACTCTGGATAAGAGCGTCTGCTAAATGCTTAAAAAATGTTAAAAAAATAAAAAAACGTGCAGACAAGCTCCTGGCCAGAGCGAGGGTAGATCCAGTGGTCATGGTCCGTGTTGGAGCCAGTGACATAGGTAAGGGTAGGTTTGAGTCTCTGCAGTACAAATGTATGGAATTAGCAACAAAGATCAGGAGCAGATCTTTGTTGCTATCCTTTGTGGTCTTCTCATCAGTAATTCTGCTGAACCATGTGCTAATAAAGGGAAACTAAATTGTATATGGAGATTTAACCCGTGTAGGAAAGAGGGGTACAGATTTATGGGGCACTGGAACTCCTTTTGGGACAGGGGTGACCTGTAAAATTCAGACAGGATACACCTCAACCAGAGGGTCTAAGCTGCATTGGGCCAGCATATGTTTAGGGTAGCAGAGGAGTACTTAAACTGGGGGGCAGGGAAATTAGTATTCGTACCAAGGGCAGGGAGGCACAGTCTGCACGGATGGAAGATATCAGGGCAAAGTACAATAGCACTAGTGAGGATATCATAAACAATACGTTTTAGACAATAATGTTAATAGATGTGGTTTGGCGCAGTCAGGAGTGGGAGAGGGAGAGAAGAAATGTACTAGTAATACTTTGAAGTTCCTTTGTTTAAAGCTAGAAGCATAAACATTTTTTTGGAACCAGAGACTGTCATGTTTAATGGTTATGACATTGTGGGAATTACAGAGACATGGCTTGGTGCAGTGGATGCAGATGAATATAATGTAGGGTGGGTACAAACTGATTAGCTAGGATAGAACAAATAAAAGAGGTGGGGGTGTGGCCCTTTGTGTGAAAGTGCAGGAAATTCCAGGAATTAACCCTCTCATTACTTGTGAGGACATCTGGATTGGACTACTGGGAGAACATGAGAAGGGCCTTAATATAGGAGTATGCTCTAGACCTCCAGCTTCAGACAGTAACATAAATACTATGCTCTATGCTAACATAAAACAAGCTTGTCAGGAAGGAGAGACATTAATAATGAGTGACTTAAATTATTCCTCTATTTGGGAAAGTGTCAGTGCAGGGTAAATATGAAGAGGAGTTTTTAGATGTGGTTAATGGTTAATTCGTTTTTTGGTGCAGTCTGTTACTCAGCCTACGAGAGGGAAATCGGTTCTTTGTGTAATTCTGTCAAAATCCTGACAGAATTTGTAGCTCACTAGGGACAAGTGATCAAAATGCAGTCACTAGATTTTTCTTTTTTGCAAGTTAAGACCACCTCCACTAACTAGAATTTTTAACTTCAGACATGCTGATGAATAAAATGAGAGAGAATGTAAGTAATATAGATTGGGTAAAACTCCTAGAATTCAAAACTGTGAATGAAAAATGGAGGGAAAAAGGGATATATATATTTTTAACAACAGAATAGTCTTGAAAACCTTGATCAAGTAGATGAATAAGTTGCCTCAAGGCAGTTACTAACCCTGTGATTTATATGTTTAAAGAGAAATGTCTACACTACGTTTTGTCAGTTTGGTGGAAATTATTGAAATAGGAGAATGCATTTTCAAATGTTTCAAATGTTTAATTTTGTTTTTTGTGTCAGTACAAGGACTTGCCCATTAAAAGCTGAGATTCAAAGCCGGTTTCATTACAGTGTGTAAATGTACTGATTAGACCCATGGACTCGGACTAGAAGGACATCTGTTTGGACACTTGACTTTCAGTGGAAGAGTATATCTATAGATCAATCTCCTTGGCGATGGCAAGCTGTTTTATTGTCCATTTGCTGAAAGAGGAGGCTTTTGGCGTTTTACTCCACCAGACTATTCTAATTTATGTTTATTAGTGTTAATTAGTGTTCCTAATTTAAGTGTATTAGGAAAATATTATAGAAGCACAGTGGGAATTAGAACTTCAGTATAATTTGATTATTTTCTCATTTGCACAATGGAAGATTAGCAGTCTGGGGGAAGTGGCATCATTTCATGGCAGCATCCCTCACCAGGTCACATGGCTGACTCCTTGTGTGTTCACAGTTCATCAGAGTGGATTGATCAGTGAGGAAGAGTGTTTCTTTATGTCCTGGGGACACCACATTCAACCATGTCACATAAGGGATTTTAATGCAAATTTTCTCAAAACAGTTATACTAAAAATAAAAATATGAAATGGCTGTCTGTGAAAGTAGTAAAACCTGTTACTGGCAAACTGGAATTTTGAAAATAATCTTTGATTTATCATTAAAAAGTGAGCAGGATTACTGTCTTACAGTACTAATATTGAGCAAGGTTTATAACAAAGTGGTTTTGAAGTAGAAATGTACTCTCCTATAACGAATCTGTTTAATTATACTGTGCTATTATGTGGTCCATGAAGGCTTTCCATCCTATTAAAGTGGTTTGCAAGAACAACATTTGAGAACCAGTAAGACAATGGTAAGTATGTAGAAAATATGTTCTACCAAACTGGTTCTGTATGGCTTAGTAGGTAGAGCATGGTGCTGACAAAGGTTAGGCTGTGGGTTTGATTCCCATTGGGAGTACATGTATTGAAAAATATATGCAATCGCTACAGTAAGTTACTTTGGATAAAAGCATCTGCTAAATGGGGCCTCCCGGGTGGTCTAGCAGTTACAACGTTTGACGCTGGCCATTGCGACTGGGGTTCGATTCCACCGGCCGCACCAGTGTCAGCTCTGGCCGGGAGTGCCACTAGGGGGCAGCAATTGGCTGTCCGCCCCAGAGAGGGGGAAGGGGAGCCGACACGAGTTCGCTGCGTATAGGAGTGGCTCTGGAGTACAGAAGTTACAGTTGGCGGCTTGGCGAGTGCTGGCTTGGAGGAGACTTCGCCTTTGTCACTGCTGGTCTCAGGGCTACCGCAGCGAACACAGGGGAGGGGATTGACATGGTGTAATTGGCTACTAAATTGGGAGAAAAGGAAGAAAATCAGAAACAAAATCAAAAAAACAAAAAACAATATTTTTTAATTTTTAGAGTGTGCTAAATGGTTGTGTTAGCACCATTAATCAATGTAATTGTGTACAGTTGTGTCACATGCAGTTTCAGGAAAAAACTGCAAGTGGCACAGCTGAAGCATAGCTTGTTGCTGTGTGACATGCTTCAGCTTTCTTGTTCCTTTCTTTATTGAGGTCATTCTTTTTTGACATGTGGCCTTGATGTATACAATGGTGATAGCCCTTATTTTAGCCATGCCACCATTTTACACATTCTCTGGGGGTTTGGGGGGGGGGGTAGAGTTTGCCCAGCTGAGGCTGCCCTGTGACTGAGCGCCCATGGACAGGGGTGTGAGCTCTGTGGTGGGGTTAGATTCCAGATGTGAGCCCCCATCCCCCCCCCCATAAAGCGGCAGGTGGTCAGGATGAATGAAGGATTGCAGAGTGGACCCCTGACCCTTATTATACTGAATGAAGAGTGGCAGCACTGGTCACTCCCCCTGTGTTCCTGCTCACAACCACCCCAGCCCCCCCCCCCTGAAATCTCCCCATTTTAAAATGTAGAGACCCCATCCACTCTCTGTGCCCAAACCCACAGACCATGTGAACTTCCTGTGTGCCCATAGTCACAGATCCAGCACACTCCCCTGCTTCCATTCCAAAATTCAGACCCCACCCACTTCTCCATTACCCAATCTCTCAGATGAGGCCACTCCAAGGACCTACCATTGATCTGTGGGTTATTTTAGTTTTTTGGGGATGTGAGACAATGCTGCACTGTGTTGGGGCTTGAACGGACACAGGAAATGTCTGCTTCTTATGCAGTTTCAATTCTTCATTCTGCAGGGCTGAATCTAATTCAATAAATGTAATTTAACTTTCAGGAAAAGTTAATGTTTTTAAAAAATGTACAAATTTTATTACCGAGGGGGTCATACAGTCTAAGCATGTGATGGTGTCCTTCAAACATTAATAGAGACCTTGCCTGTGTGCACTATTTCAACCCTTTTGCCCCTCTCCCCACCCCCAGCCTCCCAGAGAGATGACAGTGTGTAAATAATAGAGGACTGATGCCTCACAGCAGCTTGGATGAGGTGGGGGTGGGGTGGGGTGGGGTTGCTGCAGGATTGATGAAACATAGCAAGGATCTCCGGCTCCCACGTGTATCTTACATTTCACGTGACGATGTGCCGTCAAGGAGGGAGTGAGGCGTGCCCAAGGGACCGTGTGTGTCGCATCAGTGCCCAGGATTCTCACTGCCACATTTACCATTCAGGAAGTGGACCACTCCTTTGTGGTTTGTGAGCTGCAGATAAATGGCAGATAATTCACCACTACTTTGATTAAGTATCCTAAGTAATATTTATTTATTTATTTATTGTATTTAAACTAAAATAACAAATCTAGACCAGCTTGGCACCTAGTTAGGAAAGAGCAATTCCAAGGATCATAAGGAAGTCAATATGCACAGGGAACCACAGCAGCGTAACACACATGGTAAATCAAAGCACTGTAACACGACCACGATCAGTGCAAGTACCTGTTTAGAGTACATTCTACTGTATGATGTTTATTCTATTTTATTGAGAAGTGGTATCACCACAATAAATAATAAGGCAGCACAAATGTGAAAATGTAAGCTCATGTCCTCAGATACAAATACCCGCTAAACAAATACATAATGGTAACATATAAAATAAGAGCACTTTCCTGTGAATTAGCTACCCTGTTCTGCCTGGGCCCATATGGCAGACCTGCTGTTGTGTTCACAGGTCTTTAGTTATGCAAGCCAATGGGAGATTAGCGAAGTTCCATCTCATTCTAAAACATGAGATGCGAGTCCGCCGGGGTGCAAATCGAACACTTCCAGATGAAGTCCGCAAATGGCCTGGTTGTGGTTCAGTGCCTTCGCCATGCGAACTGGAGTGAACTGGAGCTAACTTCAGTACCTCAGGATTACAAATAAACCCTGTGGCCATCCACACACTACACCAGAGGATAGAGAAGAGTTTCACATGCATGATGTTTTCACATGGAAAGAGAAACGGTATCGAACACGCACTGTGGCGTAGGGATTTGCCACTTGAGAATAATCAGGAGGGCAGAACTCAATGGCCAGTGTGACAATGGAGGATGACCATAGGTTTCAGCAGAACAAGAGGCCACAGGTGGAAATTAGTTAAAGGCAAATTCCGCACAGATATTAGGAAGTTTTTCTTTACACAGAGAGTTGTCAATGCCTGGAACAGCTTGCCAGGTCGGGTAGTAGAGGCGGAAACGCTTGGGCTATTCAAGTCCAGGCTAGATGTAGTACTAGATACTCTTTAGATTAGGACATGATGAGCCTAGATGGGCCGAATGGCCCGTTCTCATCATTATGTATTCTTATGTTCTTATGTTTGGTCATGTGATGAGCACGGTCTCATTGTCCCTGGCCCTCGGAGGTGGATGGGGATTGGGTTGTGTCGAGGGAGTGGTCTCCTCCCAGAACACCCCAGACCATTAGCCCCGACCTCGCGCTTCTGTGCAGGAGTAAATCTGTCAAGTGCGAGACCTGGGAGGTGAAATAAGAAACAGGTTTTGAGATCCTTCCTTCAGTTGTAGGTGAAAAAGCATTGTGTGTGAGCAGCTTTGCAGCAACTAGCCAATCACAAGCATCTTTGAATTATATGAAAAGTATTGTATAAATTAAGTGCATTATTGTTTCATTATTATTATTGTTGTTGTTACAATGCGGATGGGAGTACTGTGCTCCTATGTAACTGGTAACAGGCTAGCAGTGTGGCCAAGGGGAAGGAACTGGGATTACAGTACAAACCAAGGGTTGAAGATGGGTGCAAGATTTCTGTTTGTGTGCTTTACCTTTTACACAAATGTAAAGTTCCAACACCCTTACGGGTGCAGACATGACGCAAACCTTTTCCACTCATCCTTCGGAGATGTTTCTTACAACATCAGTTGTAGATTTATTGTTTCTCTTTAGATCAATAGCAATTGTGCTATCTCATGGAAGTCAGATGCAAAGAAGTGATAGTATAAAGTGGGGCTCTATTTATTCTAAGAAGTATATACAAACCAAGCAACTAACCTGAAGCCTTGTGGCCCTATGGTTGTTGCAGGGGCGATGGGAGTCCCATAAGTGGCATAATTACTATCCTACTGTAAAAAAGAAAGAAACAATGGTTCACATTAATTGGACGGTGGAGGGAAACTGGAAAAGCCTCTTGTCATACAATAATCACATATACTGATAATAATCCTCCTGCCTTTTGTTATTTCAAAAAATATAACACAGAAATGATTATATATATATATATATATATATATATATAAGTAAAATATATAAACCATTGATGACGGTTTGGGTTTAAAAGAGTCCATTTTGATTTAGCACCAGTACCAGCAGGCACACACACCACTCTCCAAAGGGCACCACGCTAACTACCAGGAAAAGCCTTGACCCGCCAGACATTATTTAGGAACATCCTACAAAGCGAGGGGCCAGGAAGATGAACACATTTTTATTCTATGTGCCAAGAGCAAACTCACACCAAGCAATCTCCTGGCCGTTAATCTTCCTTAAAATATTTAAGTCATGAATTACCCAGTAAATGAAGTACCTTACATCACACTTCACTTTAAGGTAAGGGCTTTGAAACAGAGAACAATAATTGCTACTCTCTTGGGGGCAGGACAATGGGCATTCTGCTTTGAGGTGCTATGATTAATGGTGTGGACAAGGCCTGTAATTGGTGGTTACATCATTTTAAATTGGCAAGGAACAAATACAAAATGATACATTTCATTTGTGAGGGTCCATAGCTAGGTAGCTAATTTGCAATCTAGATAAGAAGGCAGCATTATAGACGGTATTATAGACTGCCAGCAATAATGCACACTGCAAAAATAGCTAACTGAGATCATAGCTAGCTTGTTAATATTAAGAAGACCCACCATATCCTATTGCCTCCTTCCGAAATAAGGTTGAATTATTTACCAATCAGAAACACTCTACAAGACTTATTGCACTACCTGGTGGTTTGTTTTTTGTCTCTTTATATTTGGTGGAATGCTCAACATCACATACCCTGCTAGCTAAAATAGTTTATTGAATTCGCTGAAAAACTGGAGACTGTTCACAAACACACAGCTTAGTATAATGTGGTCCGAAAGCTCCATTGCCACTGTCCACTCTTGGCTCAGAGGCATGAACAAGGCTAAGAACAATGCTGAAATCCTCAAGTTAGCCTCCCTTATAGCAGTACTATACCCTGAAAAAAGACAGTGGAAAAGGTGGGAGGGCCATTTTCCCAAGTTCTTTCTAGTGTGAATTCCAACAAGTTCAGATAGTGGAATGGGGGCTACTGATGTCTGTTGCACAGCAGGGTGTCAAAGGCCCTGAGACCCAACAAGCAGGACCAGTAGCATTAAAGATTCTAAGAGCATTCTTAAAGTGATTTTATGTTTGTTTTGTTGAAATCAAAAGCTAGATGTGATGGCATTATTCATTGCTTTTTGACTGGTGAAAATGTTGTCTCTAAAATCATCAAACAGATCATTCCAAGCACCTTCACAGGGCTGCTCTTAAGGCCTCTATATGCTTCTGTGTAACTCGTGCGACTTTTTTGAGGTTCGCGCAATGCAACAATGTCACAAGCACTCTGCAATTTGTACCTCTGCAAAGGCTATGCCCAGCCAATGCAACATAATAGGCGTCAATGTATTGAACAAGGTCGGTAAAGTTTTCATGAAAGCAGGGAAACTCCTGTACCTTCTTCAGCCAATGTTTCCTGAAGCTCATTCATTTTATACCATGTCGAACAAATTATGCTAGTTATCTATATCATTAGCTACTGTTAGCAAGCTTTATTTGGCCGTGATACCAGGTTACTATCTAGCTAGCTAGCTAGATATTAATAGCTTTGCTTAGCTAACATTAACATAGACATATGTAGTCAATATTATGAAGCAATTGCATTCTTCCATTCAATAATATCCAAATGTACTATATTATAATATTTATAACACTTCTTGTATATGTATCCCTTCCTACTCATTTAATAAAATTAAAAAAATTAACTAACTTTTTCCTTCCCGGTGTTATAGGTATGGTATGCAGCTGCCTACAACGATGTCTATCGCTGTATTACTGCACTGATCTCATGCGCGAACTGATTGTTCTTACTGGATAAGAGCGTCTGCTAAATGCTTAAAATGTAAAATGTAAAAAAATGATGCACTAGCTCGATGAACTATGAATAGGACAGCTCCGCCTCCATTCGCTAACCAAATGGTTAGGGAACTGGGCTTGTAACTCAGAGGTTGCAGATTAAATTCCCAGATGGGGCACTGCTGTTGTACCCTTGAGCAAGGTACTTAACCTGAATTGCTTCAGTAAAATATCCAGCTGTCTAAATGGATTGTATGTAGAGAAATGTAAACTGTGTAAGTCGCTCTGGATAAGAGTGTCTGCCAAATGCCTAAAAAATGTTAAATGTAAATGTAAAAACCAATCAATGATGCACAACATCTATGTGAACTGTTGAGCTGCGGTCGCGAGTTTGATTTTTGTGCTAGGTACATGACACCCTCTGAAACCCCCTCTGCGTAGGTTGCGTTGATGTTGCAGAGCCCTGGTTGTGTTGCTGTCGCGTTGCTGTCGCTCGAGCATGTAAAGGCCTTTATGCATTGAGTTTGAGTCTCATGCAATTCATTAATTTCACACACACTCACACCACAACTGTAGTTGCTCATGCACCATCATCTAAATGCAGTTTCCGTTTGCTTAGGGTTACCAAATGTCTGGGACTTTGTGTCTGTGGTAACACAAATATTATATACTCAGTGGCCACTTTATTAGGTACTCCTTTCTAGTACTGGGTAGCCTCCAGAACAGCCTGAATTCTTTGTGGCATGGATTCAACAAGGTGCTGGAAACATTCCTCAGAGATTCTGGTCCATGTTGACATGATAGCATCACGCAGTTGCTGCAGATTTGTT
The DNA here is from genome assembly GCA_029706075.1 of Aldrovandia affinis. NCBI lineage: Eukaryota > Metazoa > Chordata > Actinopteri > Notacanthiformes > Halosauridae > Aldrovandia > Aldrovandia affinis. The sequence goes on along the minus strand of JAINUG010000008.1, from coordinate 1,927,711 downwards.
GGCTGCACATTCATGTTGCGAATCTCCCATTCCACCAAAGGGGCTCTATTGAACTGAGATCTGGTGACTGTGGAAGCCATTGGAGTACACTGAACTCATTGTCATGTTCGTGGAACCAGCTTGAGATGATGTGTGCTTTGTGACATGGCGCATTATCCTGCTGGAAGTAGCCATTATAAGATGGGTAGACTGTGGCCATAAAGGAATGCACATGATCAGCAACAAGACTCAAGTAGGCTGTGGCATTTAAACAATGCTCAATTGGTATTAAGGGGCCTAATGTGTGCCAAGAAAACATTCCCCACACCATTAGACCACCACCACCAGCCTGAACCGTTGACACAAGGCAGGATGGATGCATGGATTCATGTTGCTTATGCCAAATTCTGACCCTACCATCTGCATGTCGCAGCAGAAATCGAGATTTGTCAGACCAGGCAACGTTTTTCCAATCCTCAACTGTCTAGTTTTTGTGAGCCTGTGCCCACTGTAGCCTCACTTTCCTGTTCTTAGCTGACAGGAGTGGAACCTGGTGTGGTCTTCTACTGCTGTAGCCCATCCACTTCAAGGTTCGATGTGCTGTGCGTTCAGAGATGCTCTTCTGCATACCACTGTTGTAACTTCCTGTTGTGCCTTCCTGTCAGCTTGAACCAGTCTGGCCATTCTCCTCTGACCTCTCTCATTAACAAGGCATTTTCACCCACAGAAGTGACGCTCACTGGATGTTTTTAGTTTTTTGCACCATACTCTGTAAACTCTAGAGACTGTTGTGCATGAAAATCCCACGAGATCAGCAGTTTCTGAGATACTCTCACCACCCCATCTGGCACCAACATTAATTCCACAGTCAAAGTCACTTAGATCACATTCCTTCCCCATTCAGATTTTTGGTCTGAACAACAACTGAACCTTTTGACCATGTCTGCATGCTTTTATGCATTGAGTTGCTACCACATGATTGGCTGATTAGATAATTGCATTAGCGAGCAGGTGTACAGGTGTACCTAATAAAGTGGCCACTGAGTGTATATGCATTATATAAGAAAGTATAGTAGAAATTATAGTTGTTTAGAAATCTTTCTAACATTATTATTTTATTTTTACAAGCATTTCCATCTGTTTATATCCATGTGACAAGTATGTCAATAAATGAATGTCATGACCCCTTTGAAATACAGGTAATGGAAGAAAGGTGGAAGCACCAATATGATGGTATCCTGCTCTGTAGAGTTGTCCATGGACCGTTCTTGACGAAACTGCCTGCTAATGCCCTCGCACCTTGAACTAATGCATGGATATCATGATCCAGGGGTATGCGCTTCTGACCACAGTTGCCCTGTCCATGCCCAAATCATCTTAGACACTGTTCCTCATGAAACATCAGCAAGTTGAGCTTAATGTGCCAAAACGTGCCCCAGCAATCACCCCTCTTTCAAAGTCACTGAGGTCTCATCTTCTAGCCATACTTCTAGGCAATCTGGCCTGCCCCAAATTTTTGTACATGGCCTTGAGCATGCCAGGATGTTAATTGCTGAATTAACCCAGGAACAACACCTGTGTGAAAACACCTGCTTTCAATATACATTGTGTACCTCATGTTTCTGCCTTTCTGGCCAGTACCTGTAGCTCAGTCTTCTCACAAAATATAATACAACAAAGTGCTGTTTAGTGTTGCACATAATCAATGATGTTACAACTGACGTAACAGGTAAAAGCTTACTTCAAAACAAAATCTGCTTAATTCCGACTGGTGGGAAAACCCTAATATGACCTTTGACCCAATTACAGATGATGCTGAGCCAGACAGATGTGGTACATACAGATTTTACAATTGAGAAGTGAGTAATGCTCTTTGTGAAGGACTGAGAAGAAAATATGCTCTAGAGTCTAGGAAAAGAGAAAGCTCACTCTTTTTCACCTCTCAAAGTTGAAAAGCCCATATATTACATGTAATTGGCCTTCAGTCTTATGGTTTTTTTCTAGCTCTCAACAAAGAAAGATTTAACAAAGCAATTGTTGAAATGTTCTACAGTAAATACACCCTGATTGATTAATTGCATGTGTAAACATTTAGAAGGCAAGACTGGATTATGAAAGTTGGATGGAAAAGAGCAACGTGTGACTTGGAGAAGCTTTTCCCAGGTGTGGATAATTAAGGGAGCTCTATACCGCTCAAAAACATTTATCACTTGGACAAAACTACACATTGCAATCGCTTCCAAGATTTAAATGAATTCCAAGTGTTTTTAGGGGCCGTTTATGAATCACTTTCAGACAGACTCTTAAATGTAAGGGCCAGTTTACATTTGGCATTCAATCTATAGCCCATCGCTTTGAAAACAAGGTGCGAGAAGTTTATCTTGTTTCATAACGGTTAAAAGTGATCTGTTGGCTACCGTCCGCATATGCCAAATTCTCGCAATTTAGTCATAAAGTAACTGCGTGGTCACAAAATGTTTTTCAGAACTGTAACGAACATATGGCCAACATATGCATTTTAAAAGTGGAGGGGCAGTCTGACCATGATGTGGTCATCAAGCGGTCATGTCTTCAATTATTCTATCATAGGGCCACAAATGTAACCACCGCCTGCTGCATATAAAGACTACATCCTGCATCACTTCACAATTCATTTACAAATCCGCCTCCACAGAAAAGGGCTGCTACTCAAACGCCTCAGGTTTCCCTGCGGTGTTCTGAGCACAAACGTGGATCCCTGCTTAAATCAAGGGTTCTCAATCCTGGTCCTGGAGGGCTGCGGGGTGGGCTGGTTTTCGTCGCTTCTCAGCACTTACTTGACCAATTAAAGCAGTTGATTACACAGTTGACTCACCTCACCTGGTTTCTTGTGTCCAAACCGGTTGCTGATTATAAGGTGGAAACAAAACCAGCATACCCTGCAGGACTGGGACTGAGAATGCCTGCCTTAAATGGTCACTCCGTAAGATTAGCGGTCGGGTGACTTTCTGAGGCCTCCGTTCCACCGTCCATCTCGCGATGGCCTCCGTAAAGCTTCACAAATGTGCAAAATAGAATCTGTACATTTTCATAGTTTTATTCTTTAAATACAATTATTAATACATTGCTCATTCAATATCACATTATAAACAGTGTCACCGTGACTGTTATTCCTTGTACACAGACCAGGTTCGATTAATCCTGTTAACATATTCTCTCATTTATTTCTCTTTTATAGGAAATATTTGTGCCATAAATGGTTTTCAATAAACTGGATAGATTTTCCTCAACTTTCTTTCCAAAACATCTCAACTACACACAACTTTCAGCTTGACTGAACAAAAAAACCCTACATGATTTTTTAAATCATTTTTCCTGATTTCAAAGGCCTCTCCTTCGTCGTGGAAAACCTCATCTGTGGGCCCATGTGGCGATCCCGTGCTGATTGGTCGTTTCCACAACTGCAGTCCATGCCCAGGCCGAACCAATCACAGTACATGAACAGGGCGGGACAACAATGACCCCAAAGAAAATGTTCCAGAAGACATTCTTTCGGCGGCTGATTTCAAAACGTACTGGACCATCCTAACCATTCGAGGCAGCATGTTTAACCCTGGACATAGGTCCATTTCCAGCCTTGTGGAATAGTAAGGCCTCACAAACCCCAGCACTGTCAATCACTACCTTATTTAAACAAAAAGAAACACTTTGCTTTCAATGGCAAAACACTATGATTGTTTCAAATCGACATGTCGCAAAGCCACTGATTATTGGACGTCACATGGTATGCCCACCAATCGGTGGCTTCCAATACTTTGTGACATCTAAACCCCGCCTCCAGTAACAGCCAGTTAAACAGCCAGTAACATACTCCTTAGTTCCTAATGTAATAGTGTCCAGCTAAGGGAACAACATATTGTCATAACAGCCCCCTTGTGTGTAGCACCAGTAGCCATCACTGACCTCCAGCTTACGCGGGTGGAGAAAAAAGCTTTTCTGCTTCCTATTCGCCCTCTAGACGCAAACCTGTAACTCACCATGTCTCCTTTCGAGCTTAGGCAATACTGACCTTGAATATGCGCGAATGTGTGAATGTTTCTGTTAGGCGAGATGCAACGGAGTGAAAAGGTTATTTTCACTCTGCGATGGTGTCCCTTTTACAAAAACCTCTGGAGTCTTTGTATCCTTATGCTGCGTAATATTTTAATACTGGCAAAAAGACGAAGACCAGCGTGGCCTTCGGTCAAGCGATACTGTAACAAGTGTAATCGCGGGTCACAGAACCTTGACACTTTGACGCCGCCTCCACCCGAGGTTGTGAAACACCTTGCGACCGCTTACTTTTGTGTTTGACACCCGTGTCAAACACAATGCCCCTGAGAGGGGCATAATAAAGACCTCATTTGGTAGCGTGTCAGTGGATGTGACATGGACTTCACATTCAGAACGGGACCCTTTAAATCAGATCACATAGAAGAAGGACTCCATCTAGTGGAGACATAAAGCATTAACTTGTGACATTTGTAGGTGGCATGCTGTAGCTGAAATAAAGCTTTTTTTTGTGAAAAACCTGAGTATTAAGAAAAGTGAAATAAAAACCACAGTATCTCAAACTTGTTGGGCAGTATGACTAAAAACGTACACGGACGATGCAGAGTGTTACAGCAGTGTTCAGTGTTCCCGTGTGATGCTAACTGTTCGCTGTCTAACAACACGGGCCTTTCTCCCAACAAGACAGACTGGCATGTACCATTTCACACCCAGTTTATCATGACTCCAGGCAATACAAGAACCCTGCAGAAAAAGGCAAGGAAAACTCCAGCTGTGTGAGAGAGAATTGTTATCGATAGGTTATTAGCAGCCAGTGGTGAGAATTAAAAACAGAATGTAACAATGTACGTTCTTATGTTCACTGCCTCCGAGAATGACGGTTTAACCTCATTTTCTTATTCCGTCTTCTACATCTCATATTGCAATGGAAGTACTTTAGGACATTTTGAGTTCTACTGCAAATATTCCTCTCAGATAGACAGAAAATCTACCGGATGTAGAAAGTGCCTTTGTGACCCCTCTTAGGCTTCGAACACGACTGAGGCCCCAGCTCCAATGATAGTCTCTGCGCTGTTGGGATAAAGTGCTTGTCATTTGGCTAGCCTCTGCCCCTATCGGTCGCAGGCTGTCCCGTGGCAGCGGGCCGGGACGGGCCGGGACGTCCCGGCACAGGCGCGCCTCAGCCCTTCCAGTCCCAGGGGATGCAGAGGTCGCCGTCCTGCTGGACGGAGTAGAAGTGGGAGACGCAGAGGCGCAGGCCCTGCAGCTGAGCAGGACGCTCCTCCAGCAGGCGCCTGCAGCACGGGATCATCTGACCGGTGGACACGCCCGCCTCCTTCTGCAGACCGTCCAGGGACAGCTCCGCGCTGCACGAGCCCACCAGCTCCTGCTCCTCCGCATTCAGCCTGCGGGAAGGACACACACACACACGCACGCGCGCGCACACGCGCACACACACACACACACACACACACACACACACACACACACACACACACACACGCACACCACAGACACACACACACACACACACACACACACACACACACACACACAGCAACACAGGCATAGAGGTGATCACAGCTGCCGAGTATGCACAAACGCAGAAACACAATCTAAAATACACACAAAGTCACAAGAACAAGCACCCCCCTTCCCTCCATCACTCAGGCACGCACACACAAATAGACACAGGGGTGATGACAGCTGGGGAGATTGCACAAACAAACACACAATCTAAAAATACAGAGACACTGGCGCAAGCAAACCCCCACCCTCGGCACACAAATGCAAACCGACACAAGCAGGGGCACACACACGCACAAGCACACACACACATTCACTCACTGTTCTTGCCGTCTGATGCGTCTACGGGCCTCCTGAGCTTGGCTTTGCAGGACAGTGTGCAGCTGGTGAGTATCGCAGGCTGTGGGGACGATGAAGTGTCCAAGCTCATGCAGGATGATGCTGGAGTGGTCACTGAGTGGCAGGAGGGTACAACCTCAGTCACATTGGACCAACACTACCGACTACGTCTCTCCAATCCACTGTGACCAGGCCTGCTCAATAATATTCACCTTGGATTTGTGCATCTAGATTGTGGCGTGAAGCTTGACAACCTCAATGACTTCACTCTCTAAAAACACAGTGATCAGTAAGGGCACAGCACTCAAACTGCTTTAAATCCTGTGTAGGACACTACGCTTGGTTTTTATAACACTTAATAAAATGTATAGAAATGATATCAAAGGGCCACTCCAGTTGAACACTCCTGTTCATATACAGTCATCCATCCATACTCCGCAATTATTCACACCCTTGATAAACACGAGCACGGAAGGCTGTATAAAAAATATTTTTTCCCCCCCAAAAGATGTGTCACAATTATTGAGACCCCTAATAAAGAAATATACATGTGTTTTATGAGATTGGTGAACATATTGGTGGGATTGTGACCATTCCTCCATATAGAAAACATTCATTTTGTGGTCAGTTAACCATGTATTTGTTGATTTTGATTTTGAGGTACGCTTGGGATCACTGTCTTGTTTAAAGATCCATTTTGGGTAAGTTTCAGCTTCCTGGCAGGGGGGAACCAGGTTTTTGGTCAAGATGTCTTGGTACTTGCTGGAGTTCATGATTCCATTAACCTTAACAAGAGCCCCATGACCAGTAGCTACACAAAAAACCATAACATCAAAGATCCACGACCATATTTCACCGTAGTTATACGCCCTTTTCAACATAAGCATGTTCTTCCAAAGCAAAAACACACCGCTTTTTGGTGTGCATGGCCAAAAAGCTCAATTTTAGTTGTATCTGACCATAAAACCCAGTTCCAATCAGCATTTCAATGCCAAAATCAGATTGGAACCGGGTGCTATATGCTCAAATATATTTTTTGTCCATACAATACATCTCATTACCTCTATTGTTTATTTTATACAGCCTTTTTTTCTCCTTTTTATCAAGGGTCTCAATGATTGTGGAGCTGACTATATATACATTCAGTTAGACCCAGAGATCCAAATATGAACAAATATAAAAATACTGCTTTCTCTGCTATAGCTATTGCTACCGTTCATGTTTTGTTTTTTTACACAATGAGAGATGAGGTGGACACCTTGCACCAAAACACACCCTCAATTCTCCACTGCTCTGAATATGTATGATATGACTCAGTAACTACGGTACACATCTATTATAATGCATTTATAATAGAATGTGAGCCATGTGTGCTGAATGTGAGCCAAGCAGCAATATAAATGACTTATATGCACACGATATGTGAGCCAAGCAGGAATATAAATGACTCATAATGCACAATGTATGTGAGTCCGGCTCCAGTATACATGGTTTATAATGCACACTGTATGTGAGTCCGGCTCCAGTATACATGGTTTATAATGCACACTGTATGTGAGTCCGTCCAGAATACATGGTTTATAATGCACGCTGTATGTGAGTCCGGCTCCAGTATACATGGTTTATAATGCACACTGTATGTGAGTCCGGCTCCATGGTTTATCTTTCACAGTTGTGTACCTCTCCAGTGTCATGGTCAGGTCCTGCAGGCTGCGTGGGTGCAAGGCAGGGCGGCGCGGCAGCAGCCTCTTATGAAAGGTGCTGAGGGAGCTGTAGTGCTCCTCCAGGGTCACTAGGGGGCCCCGCCTCTCGATGTGGATCACCTGGATCCCGCCGAGCAGCTGGCTGATCCTCTCTTTCAACCACTCTGTCTGCTGCAGCAGGGTGCGGTAACTAGGCAACCGCTCAAAGAGCTGCACCAAACAGACACGAGCACAAAAATATCACTTCTCAAGTGTTCTCACAGCACATGTAGCACAGCACAGACCATCTACATCAGGGGTGTCAAACTCATTCCATCGCAGTGTATGCATTTTTGTTGCAACCAGTGCACTACACCAGGTGATTTCACTAACTTCCTTCTTCAACCAAGGAGGGGAACTCATTGAAATCACCTGGTGTTGTGCACAGACCATCTGATCTACATCAAACAACTTCTTTTGCATTTGAATGGTGAGGTATGATTTAAATTCAATGCTACATGTATAACAGCGAAGCAAAGGCAGCCACTTAATTTTACAAAGGAACACTTAAGACATTTTCACTTCCTACTTTTGCCCAATGGTGATGGACGTCCATTGTTCCGAGCATCACGTGACCAGAGGCGTTCATTCCTGATTGGTCAGTGAATACCAGGATGTGCCCTGAAGGGAGATGATGGCAAAAGACATAGCATTTTAACATACTTCTCTACTGCATTCCCACTGATCCTATATTCATCTCTATAGCACAGAACCTTTCTGAATGGGTGAACAGATCGCCTGGCCGACTTTATATTCTCTTCACTATGCAGAAATAAGGGAGTTTGATGTAAGTTGGTTTATGAACCCAGTCCACGTAATTTAACTGAGATCTATGACAAGTGGTTTCCAAAAATATGCCACACAAAAGAAAAAGAAATCTCTGGGAAACAAAAACCTTGTTGTCAATTATTGTCTGTCAATTATCTACTGTAGTGACCTCTTTCCTTTCCTTTTTTTCTTTCAGATTTTTCAAAATTTTCTCCCAATTTGGTGGCCAATTATAGCCTCTATTTCTTCAAATTCACCCTCCTCCACGAGCCCACCGCCCAAATCTACGGGACAAGCCACTACTATGAGTCCGGCAATGAACTGCTTCCTCCGAGATGGAACTCGCCTATTTGTTTTGCCCACAGGGAAGGCCTCAGCGCTTCTCGGCAAGCTCGTGCCGGCTCTCCCTCCCCCTCCCCCTGGGGTGGTCAGCCAATCGCCACCCCCGAACAGGGCTCCCAGCCAGAGCCAGGCTGGCGCAACCGGGGATCAAACTCCAGCCAAAGTGGGCAGCCTGCACTCCGGGTGAGTGCTTTTACCGTTACGCCACCCGAGGCCCACTGCCCTCTTACCTGATGTAATATACTATATACATACATCGTTTAAAATGGTTCAAGGCCCTACACACAGCATACTACATATTTTCCTAAAACTGCACTTTTTCTCAAATATTTATTCTACTTGAAAAAAATACAAACAAAATGCTCCCTTTAGAAGATTATTGCTGGAATATTCTGGATACCTAAGTCACATTTAACCTATACAATATACACCCCCCCTAAATCCCAAAGCCAAAACACTGGCTTTACCTCTCAGGTTGTGGAGAGATTCAGGGTTTTGCCGTGACAGGCGACTCAAACTCTGCAATTGGCAGCATCTGTGAGCAACTCCCCAGCTGCGCTGCCACCTGCAGGTGGGAGTGAAGTCCATGTCATCATCCAAAGTTTTCCATGTTGATTTGCATGGATGCCTGAGCACCCTGCCAGACTACAGCAAAAAGCTCAAACCCCCGGGCTCCAAGCAGCTCAAATCTGAGCAGAGCACCAGCTGAGTGCACGACTGTATTGCTTGGAGCTGAGCCACGTGATGGTGTACTGTTTAAGAAGCTGGGCTTGGAACCAGAAGTTTGTTGGCTTGATTCCCAGGTGGGCAGTGCCGCTGTACCCTTAACCGCCCAGCACATAACATTACTGGAACTTTGCAGTCAATTTGTGCCAAATAAAAATGTCAAAAAAGCAATTAAAAAATCAACTTTTTTGCATTTATCTTTGACCATCCTAAACAACGATGGTCAAATCAGCTGTTGTAAATAGGCTTTTTTTTTTTTAGGGGTGTGTTTGCAATCTGACAAAATCAATAGAACACGTCTCCCTAACCTTCCATTAGGTAAGTAAACGTATTCTCAATAAACTGCCAATAATAATCCATATGAATAGTAATATAATTACTGGCATGAGTGAGGTGTGCATGCACTGGTGTGTGGGAGCGTGTGAGTGTGCCTGTGTGCATGTGAGTGTGCCTGTGTGCATGTGAATGAGTAGGTGTGAGCATGTTGTTGTGGCTTGGCTGACCTGATGTCAGTCAGACCCAGTTTCTTGCAAAGCTCTGTCTTCAGTCGCTTCAGCTCCTCCCTGCGCGGGAGGCTGCTCCTCTGTTTCTCCGTGGCCTCTGCCTCGTTGTTCCTTAACCACATGCTGGAGAACACACACACACAGGGCTGAGGAACTGGACTGGCCTGGACATATAAGGTAAAATGGTCATGCATGATAGAACGTAGCAAGTCATGCCAAATGTAAAGATAGGGAGTCACACATACACAGTATATCACAAGAGAAAGGGTAAATCAAACTAGTTTGTTGCAGTGGTTGAGGAGCTGTGCTACTAAGTTGCAGGTTCTCGACTCAGGTGGGGGCAGCGTTGTCGCACCCTTGTAAAATGTATAATGACTCCAGTAAAATATCAAGCTCTTTAAATGGATAATATGTTAATGCTGTGTAATGCAAGACCCTCTGGGCCCAACAATAATAAAAAAACATCAACAATCCCACGCAGCGTGTCTGTGACAGCGCCCCCCTGTGGCTGGTTAATGAGACCTGCGCTTGGTACCTGAGTGTGGGCTCCACTCTCTTGGCCTGCTCCAGCTCCTGCTCGGGGTCCCTGTACCCGGTGAAGGCGTAGTACGTCTTGTCCCACCTGATGGGCCTGTAGAAGGCACCGCCGGCCCCCGGGGGGCGCCCGCCCGGCTCGCCGCCGGACTCCAGACCCTGCATGTGTTCCACGGACAGGCTGCAGGAGCGCAGCACGTCCAGCACGGTGCTCAGGACGTCCTTGGTGCTCAGCGTGAAGCTGACGGCGCGGAACCCTGGGCGACACACACGGCGACTCGGCTTAACACACATCCGCCGGGGCGCAGGGCGTGGTTCTACGTGGCTCAGTGGGTAGAGCACGGCGTTGGCAACGCTTAGGTTGTGGGTTCAATTCCCGCTGGGACCACAAATAGTGAAAAATGTATGCATTCATTACTGGAAGTCGCTTTGGATAAAAGCGTCTGCTAAATGACATACGTTATAGGGAGGTCCGTCATGAAGCCTCAAGTTAACCCTCCCCCCTGTTGTAGCTCTTCACTGCCCACATCCAGCCACAACCCTAACAATCATTTATCATTCAGGAACAGACTGTCCCTGTTCACAGTTTTTTTCCAAGGTGATTCATTCGTGTAAGTACCAGCAAAGGATGAGCTGACAAAAGCAGAATACAAACGGAAAAGCACAAATGTCCCTGGTTTTCCTGAAGAGGCATTTATATGTCAGATTCATAACTGCAAAATGAGTGCCACAAAAAGTAGTGAATCATTTTTCCATTTGTACTTTCCAGGTTTTGCTCTCCGCTGAGTGCTACTATGAGCTATTCCACAAAGGCAAAAAAAAAAAAAAAACGTGAATTTGAAAAAGGCACATCGTTTTTCCTCCACAAACTAGTGATTTATTAAAGCACCATTTCAGCACAAAGTGTTACTTTATCTGGGCATCGTCATGTTTTGATGAAAGCAAGAAGGCACATTTTGTGCTGAAACACTGCTTGAATAAAGTGTACATTAATGGAGTACACTGGTGTTGGGTCTTTCCTTTTTCATTCAAGTGATACTCTGCCCTGATATTCTGCATTTCGTCTTTCATTCCTCATTGAAACTCTCCCAAGGACAAGCTGGTACAGAAAAGCCATACTTAATACCTGGCCGTTTTGAGCACCCTGATATTCCCAGCTAACATTCGACTTTTAAAACCGAGTGAAATGACAAACTGCAATGTAGGAATCCAAATGCACGCTAACACTTTAGACTAATGTTGGTTATATCACAAAGACAACATGGAAGTCAGGTGATCACCTGAGGGAAGGATCTCATCCCTTTTCTCTCTTGTTTCCCGGACGTAAAAGGTCAGCTTGGTCGGTTTGAGGGAGCGAACCCCCGGCTTCTGAAGGTTCTCCAAATAGCCATTGAGCCTCTTCAGAGAGTTCTCATTCACCTCCTGCAGACCGAAACCATCAGTATTACATTTGTGCAGACTCTCCTTTTACCCAAATGTCATTCTCACACAGACCCGTGTGGCCTTACCCTCTCCCTGGGGTGCTGGCCGAAGAAGTCTGGGTGCACTGCGAAGTAGAAGGGCCGCAGCGCCGTGATGGCGTCTGCCCCAGACAGCGCCCTCTTCTGGAAGAACTGCACAGCAACAGGTCTACTGCATGTTCTATGGAAGACGGAGAGAGAGATCACCGCCTAAGATGGGAGGGGTGGGGTTACTTTTGGCCTCTTGGCTCTGAGTTTTTTTAAAAAAAACATTTTTTATTAAAACATTTTTTTTATTATTTTTCTCTTGACTCTGAGGTGTGATTAATAAATATCCACATTCAGCAAAATAAGGGGGGGCACGTTAGTAGGCACCAGGTGTTGTATTCAAATCCCAGGCTTTTGTAGTCTTACACAGAGAGGACATTAAATGTGGGGGGGGGGAAGATAAAATAACACGTAACAAATTATTAAGGTTAAACGTTGTTTGATTTAAAAAGTTGTTTGTTAGTTCCTTCCTTTTTTATTTTGGTTTGTTTAACCATGGACAAAATGAAGAAAGGTATTACTCAGAGTTAAACTTTAGGTCCAAAGAAGCAGTGAACATCTGTAATAATTGGTTCTGTGATCATTATTCAGCCTAAAGTAGCGGTACTGTGCTGTACATTACACTATTTACTTTACACTGACCTTCTGGTCCAGCGTAGGAAGGTGATCACAGACATCGCGTGGAATACTTTCCAATTGCGACATCCACAAGTCTTGAATTTCTCCTGCAAACAAAAAAATCGATAGTGTTTTCGGTCTACTGTCTATTTTACTATAAAAATTACCCCTCGTATCGGACGCCGTTCAATTACATACTACGGAACTAATGTTAGACAGGTCAGGCTCACTGTCACATGCTAGTCGACATACTGTCCTCGAGACACAAGTTACTTGTGTGGCCAAATTATTCGGGTAAAAACACGAGTGCCATTCGCCCGTCAGGCACATAAATAGACGGTTATGACACCCAAAGTGCCATGGTGTGGCTAGCTAGCCTGCGAGTTTAACCTACATTCTGGAGAACTGCTGAAAACAAACAGACCAGCAGCAGACTAAATCAGCCACACACCGAAAGTCATCTAAAGGAGCGATTCGCGAGCGTTTCCATTTGATATGCTTCGGGTTCCTTTGCAACCTCAACGCTAGTTTGACTCATTTAATAGTGCAGCGATGAAAACATATTACTCATTCATTCGCTTTGTTGTTGGTCCTCTCATAAATCCAAAAACCGGAATAGACGAGAGCAATCGCTTCTCAACATGAGGCCATACTTGCATCGTGACGCTATTTTCGTCATGGATCCAGCAACGTTGCTAAAGCGACACCTGCTGGTGTACTGCAGACATTGCCATGGAAATAATTATTCTGCCTACTTACCGTATGTGGGTTTACTAGGGTCTTCAGAACATTGATTATGCATACCGCCACATAGAGCATTGGCTTGCTGGAAGAAATAAATTTACCTAAATATTTAAAGCCTCTTTTCTGGGACAAGAAAAGTCGAATGTTAGCTGGGAATATACTCAGGAACTGAGTAGCGTTTGTTCTTGCTCAACACTAAAACACCTGATTAAATAAACAAATCAATGTCTTGATTGAAGAGAAGATGAGTTGATTCGACTATATCAGTCTGGAAGGATAATATTGAAAGATGTGGATATGTGCATTTCTGATTGCGCAATAATGTCAAAATAAGCTAAGTCTGCTGTGTTCAGGTGACTTTATAAAATCAGCCGTAGGCTAATAATTATTTTACCATTGTGACTAAGTGACAGAGCAGAGCCATTTTTATCTGGGCATAGACAGCTTCCTGACACGTCAAGTCCACAAGGGCAAAATTCTTTGTGCAGGTAAAGCTGTTCTGCGCTGTCACTGACCTTATATGAGCCCAGATGTACTCATTGAAATATAAAGGCTGCTCTCTTCTAACGTTTTTGAGATTCATTTGGTTGCGTCGTGGGAAAAGCATGGCACACTCCATATCGATATCCTTTATTATTTCACGTCTGGATCATCATTACCAAAAGCAATTTATTTTGCCTGACCCTATTTGTATTGAGATCAATACAAAAAAACCCAAAAACCTGATGTAACAAAAGAAGGTTTTGCGAAATGAAAGGAAAAACATATTTTGTCATGAACATCTGCTACGGAATATGATATCCTCCTCTAGAGCCTGAATAAGAGTGCGATGAGTTCCCCTGGCTCTCGTCCAAGGAGCTAATCGTGTCTTTTGTTGTGCTGTGTGGGTGGTGAGAGCCGAGGTTTGAAACCGGCAGCGGATCTACTCCCGTTACACTCAGTTTGAAAGGAGGGAAATTACAAGCACTTGTAACAAGGTACAATTATGTTCTTCTGACTAAAGGTACAATTCAGTACTCTACCACGGTGACAAGCATTTATACTTAAACAGGTACAACATGGTACCTTTTTTCTGAGAGTGAATCTGTACCTGCACGTGTTCCACAAAGGTGCCTGATGCCCATTTATGTCTCAAAAGCTGTGATTCCACCTGATTTCACAGTAAACCGGTCGTAATATGACACGGTGAATTGTGTGTTCAGAAATATGAAGTGTCATGTCACCTAATCTCCGGACGCCATGAGTTAAAGGACTCGTTGCTTTCGCATCTCGTCTGCTTTTGTTTAGCCTCAACCTCTTTGGTGTAAAAAAAAAAGTATCTTTCTACCTCTGATAGTGTGCCTACAGCACTAGTAGCAGAACAGATAGTGGTCAGATAGTAGCAGCACAACAAAAACCAAAATACAGCTCATTCAGCTGTAGAACAATACCAATATTGGGTAACAATGTGAACTTCATACTCTCAATGCACAGCAGTATAGTAACTTTTGTTATATTCATTTGTGCTTGAAACTAATACAAATCAAGTGAAAAGTAACTTTTGTTTGCATAATGTTTACAAAATACCTTAAAATATCCACAGTAATATTAGTATATACTATAAGATTATAATATAGTAAATTTGGGTATTGTTGAAGGTGGCACGGTGGTGCAGTGGATAGCACTGTCGCCTCACAGCAAGAAGGTCTCGGGTTCGAATCCAGGCCGGGGGCCTTTCTGTGCGGAGTTTGCATGTTCTCCCGTGTCCGCGTGGGTTTCCTCCGGGTACTCGGTTTCTTCCCACAGTCCAAAGACATGCACGTTAGGCTAATTGGAGAGTCTAAATTGCCCGTAGGTATGAGTGTGTGAGTGAATGGTGTGTGTGCCCTGCGATGGATTGGCGACCTGTCCAGGGTGTATTCCTGCCTCTCGCCCGGAACGCATGCTGGGATAGGCTCCAGCCCCCCCCCCCGCGACCCTGACCAGGAATAAGCGGCTTAGACAATGGATGGATGGATGGATGGGTATTGTTGAATGGAAGAATGCAATTGCTTCATAATATTGACTACATTTTGAAAAATGAAAAGCTTTGAAATATGTTATGCTATGCAAAACATAAATGATATGGAATAATATTGAAAATGTGAAAATGAAAGTTTGGTTTCAATCTGTGGGTCCTTCTTGTTTGATCTCTTTCAGCCCCAGAAAGGAAGTGTGAAGCAGGAGAGGGGGTGTGAAAAAAGAGCAGGCACTGATGCACATGTAGAGTCTGGGCCTTTCCAGCAGTTGCAGAACTGCAAAGTACCCCGGTCAATTTTAGGATCACAGCAACATTCTTCTTCACTGAGTGTGGTTGGCGCACAGTGTGCTAACCAGTCCTTTTTGTGGACTTCCACAGGCTCAGAATCCAGCTGCATACTATCAGACCAGCCAGCCGACCCAATTGAGACCCAGCTCAAGGGTTGTGAGGCTCTAGCCTGAGTACTTCTCTAATATTGTTACCGCTGGTGGACAGGGACGTCTTAATCTCACACTTTAATGTTACTGAATCCGGATTGCACCATTTGTGCATTCCTGCCCAAATGTACGGATTGTGTCATGATCTCGTTTTACTGTAATACCCCCCTCTACACCGGGCCATGTGGCCGTCAGGCATTTATTTGTGTTCATAATTTAGGGAGGTCCATAGTGATCGCTTTGTTGCATACTAAGCTGCTTACTGCAGGACACAGGAAAACAAGTGACATGTGGCAAGGTGGAAAGTTAGTTTGATGAATTGTGTCTCTTGAAAACAAGACATACCGGTGCACCTGGACAGCAGAATGTTTGCGTATGTGGGGAGCAGATGGTCCATTAGCTACAAAACTGAACACTTCTGTTTGTGAGGGGAGTTGGGTTTGATGGTCCTGGACAGGGACTGCAGATAACATTTACTTTACATTACATTACATTTACATTTTAGCCATTTAGCAGACGCTCTTATCCAGAGCGACTTACACAGTTGTCATTTCTTTACATACAATCCATTTATACAGCTGGATATTTTTACTGAAGCAATTCAGGTTAAGTACCTTGCTTAAGGGTACAACGGCAGTGCCCCCACCTGGGAATCAAACCAGCAACCTCTGAGTTACAAGCCTAGTTCCCTAACCATTACACTACACTGCCTGCCCTACCCTCTTACAGATAAACATGGGGCTGTGCCAGAGGCAGGGACACAGGCGGAGTCGCGGTTACGGCTGGATTAAGGTGCCGCAGGAGAGAGGGACACAGCAGAGAAGGAGGTGGAGTGCTTATGTCTGTCTCCTTCAGACAGCCTTTCTGCCCTCTGATTAAGAAATAGCGTCTGTGATTGCAGCACAGCTCAAAGAGTCCAAGCAGAGCTACCGTCGACCCCAACTTCCTGACTGCAAGCCTAACCGTCTCCTCGTCTCCCTCCCCAGGAGAGTACATGATGTCAGTCGCTGCATTTGATTATGTAACCATGGCATGAGTGACTTTTACTCCTCCCCTGAGACAGGCCAGATCCACACCAGGTGGGTTTGTGTAGCATTAATGGTGCCTTAAGTAAAGAAACAGAAGATCTGATTTTCTAGTTTTAAGAAGCAGTATCTTCACAAAGATAGATTTGAAATAAGACAGGTCAATTCTTTGTCATTTTATAATAAGTAGTAATGAGAGAGATTTTAGTGCTGATGACAATTAATCTAATGCTTAGGCAATTCAAATTTAAATTGTGAAAATGTAGCAAAGCCTTTAATCCCACGGTGAAACATCTAGACAAGCTCTGAAGTGCTTTTCTGTTTTCAGCAACTTGAACATTATGAAGGGCACCATGAACAAAGAACACTTCCAGCCCCCATTGTTCTGTATGGAGGACGAGAAAAACAGTGTGAGTTGATTTACGAAGAGCAGCAATGTAATATGATGGTTAGAGCTGGGCTTGTAACTTGGAGGTTGCAGGTTCGCTTCCCAGTTGGGGCGCTGCTGTTGTACCCTTGAGCAGGGCACTTAACCTGAATTGTTTCAGTAAATGTTAGATTCTATGTTAAGATGTGTAAGTCACCCTGGATAAGAGCATCTGCTAAATGCTTATAAAGTAAAAAAAAAAAAGTTGTTCAAAAGTAAATATGTATGATTTCTCCTGGGTTGGTATATTTACTGATAATTAAATAACAGAAAACAGTGAAACTGAAAGAAATATGTGGAATAAAAATAAGTGGGGGAAATACTGGGTGATACTAATACTCTACAGGCAAGGAAAAAAACAACACATCTGGATGAATCTCCTTAATTCCAGTGTTATTCTCATTATTAATGGAAACTCATCTGAATCAACAGCTTGTGAAGCGTTGAACTTGAAGGCATCGTCAGCTTCAATGATGGACTGCCTGTATTAGCTCAACAGGATGCGGATACCATGCTGCCCCAGCATGGATTTAAGGGGCGATTTATGAGGGTCAGGGGCTCCCTTCAATGGGACACTGGTCTTACCCAACTCACACGTTGTTGTACCGTAAACTTTGACTGGGGAGTGAAACACGAGATGAATCATCTTCCAAATACCGTAACTTTATTGTCTGCCCTTTGCACTCCCGTAATCATGACAACCGTGTGAACGCATAAGTAAATGAACATCAAGCTGCAAGTTACCACATCCCTCCCCCCATAGTTCAAAATATACACCTGCAAGAAAACAGAAAAGAATAACAGATAACTAGGAGCTCCTGTGATCAGATGGGGATTATTCTGCACCAGGGGTATCTGCCACAACTAACTACCAGTCCAAATGACAAGGAGTTTTGCAAAGTCTTGTGGATTGAAGTGGCTCCATGTCTGGCGGCTTTTCTGCGACTGCCGGGGGAACAAGGGCTCCTTCATCTGGTGGGCCCCCTTCTTCCCCTTAGCTCTCGGCAGGAGCCTGTTCCACCTCACCAGCCCCAAGTGGCCTCCATGCAGTTGCAGTTTCTGCTTCACTCTGCTGCCCCGCAGATTCAGAAGCTTTCCTGGCCAACAAGCGATCTATGTGGAGCCGCCACACATTCCCAGATACCTTGTATGACAGTAGCCCTGTCTTGGACAGCATTCGGCCAGGTAGCCACTTTCCTGAAAATTTCACTGTGAAGAGTTGGCCTTCAATTTGATATTTTGGCACGGCTGTGGATATTAACAAAACGGACTAATTTGATAAGAATGGAGCTGGATCAACATTTTGCTTCGAATACATTTACATGACAATACATGGAACCCCAGGGAATTTATTTCTAGACACCTGTACACATACAACACACATCCTGCAAGCTTCTTACATCACGTATTACACCATCCACCACTCCCCAACATCATGGTATGGCACATGCACCCCTCTATTAAGAGTTCAATGTCTGAGCTCCTGTTCCCTGCCTGCTCAATCTCTTAGGCCCTCTCACTGATCTGTTACAACTCTCAGACCCTCTCTTACCCACCTCCTCCATCTCCCAGGTCTTGTATCGGCAAGTTCCAAGATGGCTCTATTCCTTTACTAGAGCTCATGGATTATGGGGCACTTTTACACAAGTGTATTTGCACAGACATTCAGATGTGATTTGACTCAATGCTAGCTACACAGATAAAGTATAGCTTTTCTATTAACAAAATAAATGCAGGTGGAGTTTGAGTCAAATGCAGACAATTGTCATTGATGGGAAAACGCTATTTTGTAATGTGTAAGGAAAAGGAAAGACACATGATTAACTTTGACACATTATGTAGTTTTGAATATGAAGTTCTTGCGCAACCTTACTCAAGTGATTTAACAATGCAGACAGGTGCTAAATTATACAACTGAAGCAGTATTTAAATGCATTTATGGACAAATAATTCCTGATTATCGCCATCATTGAATCACTGATACTTCCCAGGGTGACAACAAGGGGTGAATATCAGACAAAAAGCATTTAGCACTTAAAACAGCAAGATTGTATCCCGTGTTAACTTGAACTTAAAAAAGACAAATCTACTGATGTCAAAAAGTTTTTATTTATTACATTTCAAGTCATACTGAAACACAAACTGAAAGTTTCCTTTTGAGGCATTTTTTATTTATTTTTACTGTTAGAGAAATATTACCAGCTGTAATACCAGCATCTGAAATGATTTTATGATTGTAATATGAGAGGAATGTAGAACATACCAATGTCCAACTGAATTACAGTAATTAGTATTAGTATGTCTTCTTCTACTTAACATTAAGTAAAAAAACCAAAAACAAAACTCAAGATGAAATAAAAAATACTTCTCAAAGTAACTAAACCCACCCACTCCAAGACAAACTCAAAGAATGGAGGCCAGGTGCAGCAGACTTGACTCCGGTGTATAAACCCTGTGAAGAAAAGGTCACCTAACAGGTGCAGAACTTTTACCTGAGAGACGGGAGAGGAACGCGATGCAAGAGTACGAAAGAGTCAACTGGAGTCGGCCAGAACCCCCCCCCCCGGGAAGAGGACGTAGGGGCCTAAAGTCACTTGGGCCAAACGAAGGTTTCAACCTAAAAATGAAATCAAAAAAGTGCTCCAAAGTTTCCCTGAGGAGAACTCGTCCACACGTGCCACGCACGGTCAATCTTGGAATTATGTACAATTCTACGGTCTCTTCTCTAAGACGACAGAGACTGGGGGCTGACGTTGGTCTCTGGTTTTGAGTCTGAAGGCGGCCAGTCCTTGGAGACCCAGTTCATGTTCTGGGCGAGCCACTTATAGGCAGAAAGGGAGTCCAGGGTGAACACCTGCTCCCGGCTCAGGTTGACCGTGGCGTATTTGATCACCAGTTTGGGGTTTGCAGTCTGGGCTGCAGACAAGAGGCGCCTACTGGCTGCATGGTAGTCATTCTGACTGCCTAATGGAGGGCCTCTTTTCCTGAAAAACAGACACACACACGCACACGCACACACGCATTTAACAGCTGTCGAAAAAACACGGCGTCCAAAGTACAAAAAGGACGCTGCGTATGACTCACCTCTTCAACACGACCTGAAGCGCGTGGGGGAAGAACCCTGGGTTTTGGATGTCGCTGGCGTTGGTCACCATGAACATCTCGATGGCGAGGATCATCTCGATCTCGCTCAGAGTGCACGGGACGGGCAGAAGTCGGCAGTATTTGTTCACCTGAGTCTGTGGGTAACACCCCGTGGACAGTGCGCCTGGGACAGGGGCGTGAGAGAGCACTGAGAGGGCTGCTTTTCACGCACGAATACCGATACCTCTCACTGTTCGTCAGCACAACCACTTCGTTATCTCTATGATTGTGTGTGTTCAAAAACGTTTCCTTGTGTTAATATTCAAATCATTCAAGAGATCTTTAAGGTAAGGTCAAAGACCCTATCGAAACACTCTTCTTTTGCCAAAAATAGCCAGTGCAGGTATGGGGCTACACTACAAAGCTTTCTTTGTACCGTAAGTATTCATCAGCAGCCAATATTGTTGGTGTGTATACAAAGATGATGTTGTTACAGTAGCGTTGCATGGAAGACTACACCTTCTCAATCACTTTCCCTGCATAAAGAGTAGGGATGCACCAATTGCTAAATTCTGGGCCGATTCCGATTGCCGTTTTTTTACAGCCAAGATGGCCGATACCGATTCCGATAGCCGGTTTTTAAAGCCAGTTTTTTAAACTTTGTTGGTAATAGCTTTTGCTTTTTGACTATCTCTGCCGTATGTCTGGTTTTTCTTAAAACATTGCCTGCACTGAGGGTTGAGTGAGGGGTGAAGCTTTTGGCTGTTTGCTAATGCTATTCTCAACGCATTTACGATACTCATCGTGTTCTTTGGAGTGATGAACCCTCAAGTGGTGGATCAAATTGGTCGTGCCGAATGTCTTTGGCGTAGTTCCTCCCCGATTAACCTTTTCATTGCATACAGTACATATTGCAAGCTTAACGTCCTCTTCATAGACTAATAATTAATGTAATAATTCCAGACTGCTGACATTTTGCTAGCTAACGGATTCAATTTATAATGCAGCGTGCGCATGGACTAGGCTCATTTCCAGATCGGCCAAATAGAAAATAAATCTGCCGGTCGCGCGTTAAAGGGCAAAAACCGTCCGGTTCCGATCTATTGCCGATCGATTGGTGCATCCCTAATAAAGAGTCAAGTATTTATTTGTGGGAAATTCAAATGTTCTGTTGAAAGGGAAAGTGTCTCCATAGCAGAATAAGTGTCTAGATTTTGAGATTCTATTTCAATAAAACAAAGACAAACCCAACTATAAATTAAAAAGCAAGCGATGTAAAGCACTTCCACAGAACTGTAAATCCAAGTAAAAATGTAAATGTAAGTGTAAAAAATCAAGTAGCGTGTACCAGGTTTTAGAGATGAAATAGCAGGTTTGCGCACGTAAAGGATGGAGCAGGTACTTACTTTTGTACAGAGAGCGTACATTTTGCCACGCATTCTGCTTCCCAAGCTTATGGATAAGGAATCGTAGAAGGCACACATCCACTAAGATCTTCTTCTGAAACATAAGCTCCACCATGTTTGACGCAACGGTCAAATTATGCTTCTCTAAGCAGGCGTTGAGATGCCGGTGGAAGATGATGTTGTACTGGGAGACGTCGACTGCATTTTAAAAAGGAAGGACAGGTGGATGTTAACATCAACCAAAATCTGCAGAGCTGCAGCCTAATTAGTCACAGTTTGCAGTCGCGTGTCCTCTGACCCAATACCACACCGGAAACCAAGCTTTTATGTAAAAACATATAAAACCTACATGCTTTTACAAAATGACTTTTTCCCCCAGCTGAGCTCTTAATTTGTTTGGTTTCATTGCAGTTTGGTTAATTGAACACTAAACTGGAATTAACTCTCTGGTCACATGACATGATGCACAGTTAGTCCTTTTTGTGAGAAAGGTTGTGTAATGTTAAGTTGTGCTTGTGAAGGATACAAGTACATTGACATAGTATTCAATTGAATTGTTTAAGATGAACTAGCTACATTTTAGGCATTTAGCAGACGCTCTTATCCAGAGCGACTTACAGTCTACATTTCTTTACATACTATCCATTTATACAGCTGGATGTTTTACTGAAGCAATTCAGGTTAAGTACCTTGCTCAAGGGTACAACAGCAGTGCCCCACCTGGGAATTGAACCTTCAGCCTCTGAGTTACAAACCCAGTTCCCTAACCATTACACTACACTGCAAGCCCACTAGTTGTTCAAGGAACTTCCATTATAGAACCACAAATGCTGCTAAAAAGAGAAAATTGCATTTTTTGAAGGACAGATATTAATAAAATAAGATGAATCGGGACGTTCTTTCTAGTTTTTTCATTGCATGGCCTTAGTCACCACAGAGGATTTCCAGGTCCCCTCAGCTCTTTTAATTGGTCAATGCAATTCCTGTCACCTTTTGGGTCCTGCAGATCAGTCAGTTTGGTCAGGACCTCAAGCGTCTCCACAAACATGTCCTTCTGGGTGGTCCCCTCCGCCAGGCGACACAGCACGCCGCGCCGGTGCTGAACGTCCGCCTCCTCGCACTGCCACAACGGGGAGCGGACGATCCATTCGTTATCTGAAACACATTTACATTTTACATTGGGGCATTTAGCAGACACTCTTATCCAGAGCGACTTACAGTTTATTAACATACAATCCATTTATACAGCTGGATATTTGACTGAAGCAATACAGGTTAAGTACCTTGCTCAAGGGTACAAGATGTGTCCCACCTGGGAACCAGCAACCTCTGAGTTACAAGTCCAGTTCCCTAACCATTACACTACATGCCGCCCTAATGGATTGTTTGTACAGAGTGTTGTAGTGGTTGAAACACCAACCGCAGGCCTTTCAAGAGTCCCGACCAATCACGACAAAGACAAGAGGCCTTTTGACAGAAATCTAAATATGGGGGCGGCCAGATGTCAAACACGAGCTCCTCACTGAGCACCCTTGGATTACAAAATAATATGCCCAACTGCATTAAAAAAGCCCAGTGTTTAAATGATTTTGAATCACTGATCGAATGACGTTGCTCGAATTCACGTTTTTGCCCGAATCTCCTCGAAACATGTCCTCTAAAACAAGTGCCCTTGACCTCTAAATGTGAGGTACAATGACTGTCTTCAAAAAGGAAAATTAAGGGATCATTTTGAATGCAGTGCCTTACTTCGTGACCAGTGAGAACAACACTACAACACTCTATACAAACAATCCATTCACACAACAGGATATTTACTAAAGCAATTCAGGTTAGGTACCTTACTCAAGGGTGCAACAGCAGTGCCCAACCCGGTAATCAAAGCTACAACCTTTGCGTCACAAGCCCAGCTCCCTAACCATTATCCCACACTGCCAGCCACTTGACGTACGTGACTGGGCTAAGCCACTGGCCCCTCCCGCTGTGTTGTTTTACCTCTCAGCGCACAGAGAGCGCTCTCCACGCCTCCGCAGCTCAGGAACACCTCGGTGGCCATGCTGACGACCCGGCACCGTGACACGTCGCTCTCTCCCGTGAAAAGGCCCTTCAGCGTCGAGTAATTCACCTTCGACGCGTTCAGGGTGTCCAGCAGCCTCTTCCCCTGTGAGAGGGCTTATCAATACCTTGGCCACACCCTGTCACCCACCCCACATGGGCACCATTTTCAGCTGCAGGGACAACAGCACTCACTCCTTTAACACGCCGAGTTGAAGGCCCTAGCAAAAGCTATCAAGTTAGTCCGGTCACCATGCGGTCATCCATGGTGTTGTGTGTTAAACCACAAGTACTAAACTGTCACAAAAGCTTACCGTGCTGTCACTGATTGACACAGGCCTCTAATGGCGTTTTTCCACCACACGGCACGGTACGGTACGGTACGGCACAGTAACCAATCCGTGCTCCCTGTTTTGTAGCTTTTTCCACTGCCAAGCGACCCATACCGAACCTAAGTAGATGTGCTGAATTTAGCTACTGTTCTGTTTAGGTACTAGTGAGCCGAACAGGGACCTAAGGGTGGAGCTAGCAATACTGCAGACCACTGATTGGTCAAGTGCAATAGTCACAGCATCGTCACGCTAAATCTCAGTCCAGCTCAGACACAACCACCATGTTTTTTGGGGCATTATTGTCAGGTTTGCGTGTTACGAAAACTGAAATAAACACATTTTCTTTGAAAGGATAAAGTATAGTATTGTCATTTTCATTAACGCAATTGGAATATACATTTTCATAGTAGAATATTTTAATTCATCACATAAATAGATTTTTAGAAAGACAATCGCTTCTATGTTTGAGCTAAACCCAGGCTTTTGAAACAAAAGGATCTGGACAGTGTCAAATAACAAAGTGTTTCAATAATCTTGACACTGACATCCCCGTGTGATCCCCAGGGGAAAACAACATTTGCAAGCAGCAACTTCTCAACTCAAAGTCCTTATTAATAAAGTGCACCGTTAAACTTATAGATGGCTCAGTTGTCTGCCTGGACCACAGGTCTGTTAGGGTTGCTTTGATGTTTTGCTTGTCAAGCCTGTGGATCAACTTCTGGAAGATCTCTTTGCTTACAGTATATATTAGCATCATGTCGCTTGCGAGGTGGAAGGTGATATCCTCTGTGATTTCGTAGTGCCCTTTGAGAGATTTTCTCATAAGGCGTTGCATTTTCAAATGCATCCGAGATTGATGCTTGCTTGGGCTAGGACTAAGTCTGGGATGTGATTTTTGCAAATGAGTTCTGGGGAGACAAAACTAGTCTGCGAGTATGTGTGGGAAACAAATGTAAGACAAAACATGCCTAGCGTCGAGCATTGCTAGAGACACTGTATATCGCAAACTTTGGTGTTATGATATTGCAAATGCTCATATTGGAATAACGATCGGAATACGATATATCGTTCACTACTACTCCTAGCTCGTGCTGGAAATATTTTTGTAGCAACAAGCTACATAAAAGCACAGACATAAACACAAAGACAAATGTTTTCATTTTTATACGATTTAAAAAATTAGGCTACAGATGTAAGAAATATGAGATATTAAATGTGATCTTGGTAAATTGCAATTCATTGGAGGACCAACACCAAATAATAAATATTGCCAAATTTGAAAGATTATGTAGCCTAGTGTGAAGTCACTGTATGGTACCTCATGCACTCGCTGACCACGACATGACTCCCAAACTCCTAGGTAGACGTAAGAAAATTGTAGCTAATGTTATGGGGAACTAACCTTTCTTTCTTTCCCAGTGTTACAGGTATGGTACGCAGCTGCCAACAATGATGTCTATTGCTGTATTGCTGCACTGATCTCTTACGCGAACAATGATTGATCATACCATGTATTAATGCACATCTTGTAAGTCGCTCTGGATAAGAGTGTCTGCTAAAGGCTTAAAATGTAAATGTAAATGAAAGCAGTGTTCTGCTTTTGGGAATTTGAGCTGGAATGTTTACAATGTCAATGTTACTAATTTCACCACAGTGGTCGCATTCTTTTTTGTCACTTCAGATAACTCCCTCTGTCAAACTCCTCCTATTTTCACGGTTCTGTTGTGCGATGGAAAAACGACTCGACCCGTGAAGGGGATAGTTACAGGTCTGGATGGTTGCCGTGCCGTGTGGTGGAAAAATGCCATAAACTACAGAAGAGGGAAAAGGACTTCAATTGTACGCTTTGGCAAATCTTCGCTGGTCACATGACCAACTCACATCCAATCACAAATAAATGTAAAAATGTTTACACCATACAACTGAATTATGTGCTTTTTATACTAGATTACAACAATGGAAAAATATATACATCACCTAAAAACCTGTTCCCAGTGCCACTGGTCCAACAGAGAACGTAACGCCTAAACTCTTCACTTGACTCATAACCCAACTCATCTTATGCTCAAGAAGGTCACTTCAAATTTTAACAAAGTTCTGCACTTATAGGTGACTCCAAACATCATGGGCTGAGACTATAATTGGGTCAAACAAAAGTATTAAACAATGCACTGAAGCGGACATATCTTCAACCACCACAGATCTATGTACCTAGCCTTTGTAGCCTTGGTCAAACACAATCTGAAGTCTGATGATTGTTCAGTTTTTAGCATTGTACCATTTTTAATGATTAAACTAATTAAGATTGAAATATTTTACTTCCTTCCAATGAATGTTTTGCCTTCGGGCAACATTCACTGGGTTAGAAAAGGCTTCAAAGAAATAAAATGTACTGTTTACTGTCATTTTAGTCTTTGTTACCTTTGTCCACTGCTGTGTTTTGTAGTATCTGAACATCAAAGACACACTGATTCGGCCAAGTAAGCTTTTGACCAAACCGCCGATGGAGCTTCCTTGACAAACTAAAGACACAACCCAAAAGAAAACAAAAACAATCACTTAAAATACAGATCACTATTTGACTATTTGTGTTGTGAAACAGTTAACAGATGTGCTTATTTTAGTAAAGGTGCTCAGTGCTATAAACACCACACAGAGTTTTCGATTATAACATCACCCCCAACTGTCCGTTTCTGTGGTCCTTCCAGCCTCTCTACCTCCGAACTACAGCAGGTTCCAGATAGTATCAGGTGCTATATTACGGTTTATGGTCATTTGTGAAATGCCTGCCCAAAGAGAGAACATTTAGTGCCACAGTATTGTCCTTGGTCAAGCCCCTTCGTAAACATACACAAGATGCTCAAACGGTATGAAGGGTTGGGGTCAAATCCGTTTCAATTCAGCAAATGAATTGAAATGCAATTCATTCATTGAAATATCCTCATAGAGCCTTATGAGCATTTTTCTATTTAAAAATTTGAATTAATGTCCTGAATTGACTGAAATGAAATTGATCCCAACCCTGTTGTCGATACACACATTCAATGTTGTAGAAAGAATACGGAGCCCAGTATGTGGTGGGTCGATAGAATGTGAGCTCGCTACCCACCACAACGTAATAAAACACAGAGGTAAGCAGGATGGAAGGAGCGCAGGGCTGCTGGTCTCCCGTTTATTTCTCTCTGGAGTAGCTCAGCTCACCTGCTTCGACAAACCGACAGAAGGGAAGCGGGGAGCTGGGCGGACAGTCTCTGAGGAGCGCCATGGCGATGCTCTCGCTCAGTCGGTTCAGCTCGGTCAGGCTGGGATTGGACCTGCACACAGAGCGGAACACGTCCCCCAGCTTGACCCAGT
This sequence comes from Aldrovandia affinis, assembly GCA_029706075.1. Taxonomy (NCBI): domain Eukaryota; kingdom Metazoa; phylum Chordata; class Actinopteri; order Notacanthiformes; family Halosauridae; genus Aldrovandia; species Aldrovandia affinis. The sequence continues at coordinate 1,900,233 of JAINUG010000008.1, read as the reverse complement.
CTTGCTGCTCTCTGCAGCACTGGAGAGACAGAGCGACAACATCTGATTGGCTACACAATCCCTTGCATTCCCTACCCACACTGAGTCCCCAGGTCATCAATGCAAATGAGCAATTAGTTCTCAGTTGATCTAACTGGTTAAAGACATGTAAATAAATACATAAAACACAACTTGCCGGGATATTCAGGGGAAGGAAAGCCAACCCGACTCCCCCACACCAAGACCCCTTTCCAAATGCCATGTCCACCTGTTCATTTTAGGGAGTCATTTTGTCAGTACATGGCTAACAATTAATCAGCACTTCACAATTCAGTCAACATTTCAAGTTTCTGTTATTCATTTGCTTACTGGGGTCATGACATCCTCAGCCTACATTGCTACACCAAGAAGCCTAGTGATATGGATACTAGCAACTCAGTCAGAAAAAACATTGAATCGGTCATTTATTGCTCAGTAAAAACGTTGTATCGGGAGGCACATTTTTCCAAGAATCTCAAAGGAGAATGATGCATATCGTCAGTGTCACGCAAAAAACTCTTATTACCGCCCAATTCTCAGGAACAGCATAAAACGGTTTCTATTTTACGTTCACCAACACAGCATTATGGCTTGCTCTCTTGGGGACTTAGTTGTTGAGTTATGAGTAGGGCCCGGAGACAATTAGAGCATGGACCATCTGGGGACTGTCAAGCTGACTTTCAGCAGTTATCGTCCAGGTGTCCCTGCAAGCACCCCGAGTTCAGCAACCAGTTGGCAATCAGCACAGACTTGTGACTAATTACACCATTAGACAGCAAATTCACTAGAAAGCATTCTGTGGATGCCTAGTACACCACATTGAAAGGAAAGAACATGACACATGCATCATATTTGGTGAAAAAAGCATAAGAGGAAAGGGCAGAAAGAGCTGACATTATTTAATTTATCTGTTCCTTCCAAATTCTGTCGATGCCGAGAGGTGTGTCTTATGGGCAGGTTTTCACAAATAATGAAATGAGATACAAACAACCAACCTCCTCAAAGAAAAACAATTTTAAATGTTCTTTGTACTTTTTCATTTATTGCAGCATTTTTAACGCTAAAAGGCAGGTTGCTCATTTTATATCAACATTTCCAACCTCATCAAAGAAAAACTATTTTAAATGTGCTTGGTAGACTTTTTTATTTATTGCAGCATTTTTCTAATACACTACACGTCTGACATGTGATACGTGTCAAAGGACAGTAACACTGCACTCAATGCATGTCATTCTTCTCATGTGCCTGATTATGTGGTAATTGAAATGATTAACGGAAATGATACTTCATTATGAACTTTCAATATGCTTAAAAAACAACATGTATATATATATCTATATACACATATATACACACACACTCTGGGCCATGTCATTTGCCGACAATGAGCAGGAGCGCAGCAGCGGAACAAATTAGCTTTGTTCAATTGGAGATAGCGGTGTGTAGGTCAGTCAGGGATTCACTGTGCACTCTGGGATTTGTAGTGTGAAAGATGGCCATCGAGGCATGCGTTTATATTGGCGAATTGCAGTCAGATTTCAAATTTTGAAAAAAGATGGTTGAAAAAGGAGATGAAATTAGAAACAAAAAACAATAATGGACATATGGGGTTTCTGCAGGACACCAACAAAATGTCAGTTTGTGCAAGGGTGATGTTACAGAACAACATTAATTGACATAACCATGTAGCTGGATTCTGATCCCATACTATTACCCTCAGAAAGCTTTCAAACCATAAAAATGTTGTCCTTCTCTTTAAGCTAAGCTTCTCTTTAAGCTCATTTTCATTTCTGTTTTAACATGTTTGGGGTGAAAATACCACCCTACATCAATAGAGAAGAATCCCGCATTTGTGGGAAACGTTTGAAAAAGCTGTGCCCTTACCTCTACTTCAGCTAGTGCTGTAGCCAGTTCCCCCACCTCCGGCTTTAAGGTTACAGGAGTCTCCAGAACTCTGGGCAAACACACAGATTAATGTTCCTTCAACATATCTGAATTACACCACTGGACTTGTGCCTCACCAATGTACTTTGAAGGTTTCATAAACTTTTCCTTCTGGACTTCTCTGGAGGTGCATTCACCTGTGTTTGACGGACAGGAAGAGGTCCATCTGGTCGCGGGGGGTCACCAGGAGCTCCAGGCGGCGCTGCATGTACTCAAAGTTCTCCACAGAGAGCACCAGGCCCGCCTCCACACTCTGAGGAGCACAACAGCCACCAAACGGACACAAAAAGCAGAGAACTGTGCCAGTGTGTGTGCATGCACGTAGAGTGGCATAGAGGTAGATCATAACCGTGACAGAGGCTTGACTAGTTTGCGCTATGATTTACAAGTACGATTGTTCATACCATGTATTAATGCACATCTTGTAAGTCGCTCTGGATAAGAGCGCCTGCTAAATGATTAAAATGTAAATGTACCATGTACCGCATGTCGGTTTCACCGGTTTTACTAATCTTTTATTTGAGTATTTAATTGCGTCGCTGTGCCGATATCAAGAAATGAACTGTAAAGGATTGCAAAGAAATGTCAATTGCGATTGTCCAAACAAATGGAACAATATAGGCTTCTCCTTCAAATATTAGCCGGTAAAACAATTTAGAGTTAAGAGGAGAATGAAATATAAAAAGCTAGCATAACTCACCTTGGCTGTCACGTCGATGAGGTCTGGGATTGCGAGGTAAAGACCCCACCAGCTCACGTGCTCGTACACCACCAGGATGAACTCTACCGGTGGCTGCAGGGGGAGCGTCACAGCACAAGTCATGTGACTCAAATGCACACGGTAACAGTGTGAAACACGTGACATGTTGTCATCAATGAATTGTTTGTTCTGTGAGAAAAGCCTAAAGGGGTCCAACTAAGATGTTAGCAGGTCTGATTAGCAACTATTAAAAAAGTTTCATACAGAAATTGGAACATACCAGTTGATTAAATATGCCTGCATTATTACCATGATAAGTGGCAAGTTCTACACAACCTTGCAGTGCAAGCATCTTACCAGTATCTTATATGGAGTCATTACTCTCAGCACAGAAAGCAGGTCTTTCACATCGTCTTGACTGAGCAAAGCTGACAGGAGTGATTTCAGGACGTGCGAGGCAAAATGGACTCCAGGAGGACACTTCTCATAGTATCCGGTAAACACTGCAGCTGGGAGTAAAATATACACGTGACTGCATTTAACACCCCCACCGCCCTTAAAAAACAAGGGTGTTATCCACAGATATCCATGCTTCTACTTACACTGTCTTTGGCTGGCCCTAACCTCACTCACACTTTTAAAGAAAACCACAGCTCACTAAAGAAACCACTAAAAAGAGCATCCCATGTGGTCTAGCGGTTACAACGTTCAATGTTGGCCACTGCAACCAGGGTTTGATTCACACTAGGGGGTGGCAATTGGCTGTCCACCCCAGGGAGGGGGGAGGGAAGCCGATATGAGTTCGCTCCGTATAGGAGTGGCTTTATGTGTACTGGAGTTACAGTCGACGGCTCGAAGAAGGTGGTACATCGCCTTTGTCGCCCAGTCTCAGGGCTACGGCAGCGAACTCACAATGAGGGGGGGATTGACATGAAAAGAGGGTGTAATTGGCTACCAAATTGGGAGAAAATGGGAAAAAATCTGAAACAAAATCTTTTTAAAAAAGAGTAAAAAGTACTGTACAGAAACCTTACGTCTCAAAGCCAAACACCAGAATCTGCTACATAGAAAATAAATACGCTTCACAATAATATATCTTGAATGTGGAAAACGGGAATAAATATTATGAGCAGACACTAAACCACTTGCCATTAAAAGGTGATGAGAAAACCAGCGCATTTAGTGGCTCAACTACTGGGTTTGTACGTGCAGTCACTTCAAAGTTTACAATATGCCTTTACTAAACAGCAAGCAGTTAGCCCTTTGGGAAGCAGCCCTGTAATGACCATTTACCTGAGAGGTAGGTAGATGGGGAATGACCATTTACCATGTTTTAGGGGAATGCTGACCAACCGATTACAGGCACCCTAATATTTTTGCACATTCCCGGATTACACACTAGTCAGTCGGATAATAATAATAAGAATAATAGTTTAGCTATGAGCCTTGTGCTCTAGCTGAGCACAAGGTAAATGAACAAAAAAATTTGCTTGACAAAAGACAGATAAAATAAAATAACAGAGAACAAAGAACAATAGAAGCAAATGGATACTAAGTAAACAAATATAAAAAGTTAAAATAAACAATCAATACAATAAAATCATACATTGGGGAAAGCCAATCTGTAAAAATTGGTTTTAAGATTATATTTAAAAGCTGAGACTGATCTAATATAAGAGGGGAGGCTATTCCAGAGTCTAGGAGCAAGCACAGCGAAGGCACGATCACCCCTTGATTTTAACCTTCCCTAGAAGCCCGCTGAGAAGCGCATAGCCTCATTAGGTTGAACGTTGGGTTCCCTTTACCTGCACGCTGCAAATGAGAGAGCTTCTCCACACTGCAGAGTCTCTGCACAGCATCCATACAGAACTGCAAAGGCAAGACAGAGAGCATGCTGGGACACATCTCACCAACCGAGAAAGACGAGGAATGCCTCGTGGACAAACATTTAACACGTTATTTATTAGCAGAGTAGCACGTAAATGTCACATGCAGTGATTTCATTATTTGTGGCTGTTTTCAAATTAACTGCACTATATATAATTTCATTTTTACCAGCCACTTTTGCAGTAAGGCCTTAGAAACATCTTTGATACCAGACATGAAATCAGAAATCCTGGAAAATCCCATCCAGGCTGGAAAGATGGATTTGGTCACTTTGTGATGATTAGAAACTTGTGGGGCAAAGATGGAATGACTCTTATCGCAGTGTTTCTTAACCCTGCTCTTTGGGGCCTACTGGGCATTTGAGCTCCAAATTAATCAGATTTGATTGAGCCGTTAAATACATTTGTTATACTTACTTTACATCTGTATGCGAATATTAAAAGGCTTTTTTAAATTTGATTTAACATTTAATATTTGTATTACCAATTAGCTCCAAGAGAAAATTCAGAGCAGCTGTTCAAAATTGAGTTTATTTAGTTGTTTAATTGCTTGTTCAAACTGTGGATTATGGGATGGGTTGTGAATTACATGACTTACTCATTTTCCATTATCATTCACACCAGTCAAATTAAACATTGTATCTGATGCATACACTGCAGTAGTTATTTGTACATGTGGTTGTTTTGATATATGTTACAAACATTTATATTTGAATACACATGTAACTGCCAAAATAAAGGCAACAACTTGTGGAAATGAGGGATCCTTTAAACGGATGCAGTACTACAAGTGTCTGGCAGGGGGTGCCATGACTGGTACCGGCAGACAGGCCTGGCCCTCCCCTTTCCAAGGGTCCTGCGTTGCCTTTATTTTGGTAGGCTGAATTTAGGCTGAACCTGTATGTTAGGCTGAATTTTAAGGGGTGGATCACAGAAAATGTATTTGCTCATTAAGGGGGTGGTGGGCCCCTAGCTGTAACAAATAATTAACAGCCAATACTTATTAAGTACTATAGTCAAATCCAGATCAGTATTCAATTAATCATTCAGTCAACACAGGTTAAATAAGAGCTCAGCTGAAGAATGAAAACCAGCATACATCGATCCGCAGCATACAGGATCGCCACGACCATGTTTGAGAAGCACGGTTTCATTGGAAGTGTGTAATGGCCAGCTGTAAACTGTGCTTATTCCCAGGTGGGGCAAAACAAGCTTAACCTGAATGTTCAGAAAATATATTAATGAACTGAAACTGTTCCACTCCACCTTGTTAGATTGAGTGAGCAATAGTGAAAGTTTGGCCTCCTCCGCCGTTCCCTTCCTAACCACCGTGAACATGCTGCGGACCAGTACACACCGTTAACTCATTCAGGACCCGATTCAAATAGTGCCATTGTGTAAAAACAGAAAGATCTCTGGGAGGGAAGGCTTCTGTAATGGCCCTACCCTCTCGTCGCCCTCTCGGGGAAGGTGCCGGAACCAGCACTCCTTCCTGAAACAGCAGTGCCTTTCACTGAAATAAAACTTGCAGTACTTCTCACAGTTCTCACTCTGGTCCCTGAACTGTGAACAACAACAACAACAAAAACAATACAAATAAGACAAACCGACCAGGCTAGAGAAAGCTGCACTGTGAACCTCTTTTATATGTTACTGACTCAATTTAATTCAGCTGAGGAGAGAATTCACTTACTGATCCAGCTGCCCAAGGCACACTCTGACGACTGGGATCCTTAATCTTATTAGCCTGCATAGTGTCACCCTCCAAACCTAGGACAGACAACAGAGAGCAGTTATTTTTACTTCAAATCTATTCACCAGTCCCTTTCATTTTCTAAAGATACCCAAAGCAAAGAAAACAAATGTGTCAACAATCGCCCAGATTGGAAACATTCAACGCGAGGCAGCTCTTCTTAGCAGAGACACCTACCTGTATGAAAAGTACAGTAAGGCACCTAGAATTAGACCACAGGAAACCCTTTTTCTGGCAAAAAGAGTGAAGGACTACCCACAAAAAAATCCCCCTTTTCCAACAATACCAGACTTAGAATTCCATGTTCAAACAGCACAAGAAGGGACAATTCGGGAGCGTTCTTCCTCACCTTCATCAGATGTTTCATCACTGGTGGATGCTTTTGCAGAGTTCAGACAGGCATCTCCCTGGACACTATAAAAGAGACGTATTTAAGAGTTATATTTTGTATCTGTGACTACCCATGAAGAACTCCAGATAACATTATACAGGCACTCCTCACGTAACGACCTACCTGTTTAACGACTGCGCGCGGACTTACGACCAGCTCTCCGACCAGTCGGTATTGTACGCTGTACGAGAACTTTGGTCGTGGAAAAGGCAGCATCAAGCATCTTATCTCGCATCACCATTTCTCAGTCTGTCTCGTTCCCGCAGTCGGTCAGTATTCACTACACTACCCACTAACAGTTCAGTATGCTTGAAATATCGGTAAGGGGCGGCTCCTCGCTTATCGACCAATTAGCTTAACGACCTAGTCGTAGGAACGGAACTCGGTCATTAAGTGAGGAGTGCCTGTACACAGCAAGGAGAGGGGGAACAATGACTGTTCTTACCATGTATTAATGCACATCATGTAAGTCGCTCTGGATAAACGTCTGCTAAATGCTTAAAATGTAAATGTAAAATGGGGACTCTGTAGGGAAAGGCACACACATTTACCTGGTGTCAAACTCAGTCCAGAGCCAATCAGAGACACTGTCCTGGGTGCTGTCAGTTGTGCCCTGTTAGGTGGAAATAAAGAAATCACACTTGTTGTGAATTCTATCTAAATTTGACCATCCACACAGAACTGAAAACGCAAGACAGAAAGCATGCTGGGACACATCTCACCAACCGAGAAAGAGGAGGAATGCCTTGTGCGCAAACATTTAACACGTTATTTATCACAAAGTCACACTCGTAAATTCTATTCTTGCAGTCAGTACTGAGCCAAGAGAAACGTCTTTGCCGAAGCATGCAGAAAATCCCAGTTTCATGCGGAGTTCGTTAAAAAGGAGGTTGCCGGCCTCCCGGGTGGTGTAAAGGTAAGAGCGTCCGACCGGGATGCATGTTGCCCACTGCGACCGGGTTTCCATTCAACAGGCTGCGCCAGGTCGGCTCTGGCCGGGAGTGCCACTAGGGGGCAGCAATTAGCTGTCCGCCCAGGGAGGGAAGCCGATATGAGCTCGCTGCGTATAAGAGTGGCTCTATGTGTACCAGAGTTACAGTTGACGGCTTGGCGTGTGCTGACTCGGAGGCGCCTTTGTCAGTCTCAGGACTACGGCAGCGAGCTCACAATACGGGGGTGGTGGTTGACATGAAGAGGGTAGAATTGGCCACTAAACTGGGAGGGAATGGGGAAAAAGCTGAAAGGAAATCTTTATAAAAATTTGTTACCACCTCAACTAAGAAAAAATTGCACTGACAAAGCTTATACATATATATATATATATACACACACACACACAATGAATAAACATGTGAAAAATGTATCCATACTGGTTAATATTGTGTCTTGCACAATGAGGTGGGAAGAACCTCACACCGTCCCATCCTGGGCCATAATTCGTCCCATAATTATTTGCAATAACATCACGTACATGCTGTTATTGAAAAATGACAGAATTGCTTTTGATATCATTCCGCCTTCCACTAACAAACACCCTAGATATGAAACATTGTAAGCTGTCATTCGAAATAAGATATTGAGCCTTTTAAAATCTCATCCAGCCGACTTGATTCAATGTCTAGATCCTCAAAGTGGGCTGTCTGGCGTTTACCCTTCTTGGTGAGCAGAGAAGAAAAATGCTGTTAGCTTCAAAACAACAACAAACGCCAATTCTACATTAATCATAGCGAAGTTCAGAAATGAAACTGCTTAGTGACCAGAAAGTGTTCTTGTCTTACTTTTCTGAGTATATCTAGATATCTCTGGATGGATTGGCTTAGCCTCAGACCTTTGGCCGCATCATGTGGTGCCAATAATGCACACCCTCAAGGATATTATTGCCTTACTATGCATCACCCTGCAGGGGCTGTTGACCACAGTAGTCAGTGCAGACTATGGCACAGGCAGGATTCCATTCCACACCACAGGGAGTGTCACAACACTGGGATCCAGTGTTTTAGCACAACATGGGAGCATGAGAGGTTCCATACTTTCCTCTTTAACAGTACACAGAATTAATTTTCAATATAGCAGAGATGTGGCTCTGATATAATCCACGAGAGAACAATCATTTCAAATATCGTTCTGGCTTCTGGTGAATACAAAAATGGCGAGTCATTCCCATCTAAATGGGTTTGGTCATGGTGTACTAAAGTCCATTTATATTAAATAGAATGAGCAAACACAAACCTTGTTGTACTTGAACACCACAGAACAAAAGCAATCACATTCTACTATATATCAGATTAATCCTTTAATAGTCTCACCTGGAAAAAAGCAATGGTACAATGTGCTCTACCAAATGGTTGAGCAGACCATTAAAGGGTTAAAACATATATTTCTGGCTCCATTAAGCTCTCTTAACTGGGGCTCCAGGAACTGTATTGAACACCCCTAATTGAATGAAACTAAGAGTCATATCGTTCTCATTCTTGAAAAACAATGTCTTTTCACACCGGAGCGTCTTTCACAATGTCTGACGATTCATTTTAAGGACCTTCTGAGAATGTTCAGAAAAACAGTCTGACCCACCTTCTGTGAAGGAAGACTGCCATCCATGTGAAACCCATTCCCTGCTCGGCCATTTAATAAGGGTCTTTCACCATCAAAGCACAGGTTTTCCCAGTTTCCATCTGCAGAATTATAGAGAGAACTTCTGAGAGTAATATTCAACATCATTACAGGCACTCCTCACTTAACGACCTACCTGTTTAACAACCGTGCAGACTTACGACCAGCTCTCCGACCAGTCGGTATTGTACGCTGTACGAGAACTTTGGTCGTGGAAACGGCAGCGCTGCGTCTCAGCGTCAAGCATCTCATCTCGCATCACCCTTTCTCAGTCTCAGTCTCGTTCCCGCAGTCGGTCAGTATTCACTACACTACCCACTAACAGTTCAGTATGCTTGAAATATCGGTAAGGGGCGGCTCTTCGCTTATCCACCAATTCGCTTAACGACCTAGTTGTAGGAACGGAACTCGGTCGTTAAGTGAGGAGTACCTGTATATTATTATTATTATTATACAATGTTAGTACATGATCTACAGAACTCCAGATAATTCTAATAAAATTGACGCCTGATGTGCCTCAGGTATCAGTGCAGTTCAGATCCTACCTGTCAGAAAAGGCAAGATGCTTCTACCTTCCTTCTTCAGGTCGTGCTGTCCAATGTCATCATTTCCAGTGGCACTTCACACAGGGTGTATAGATAAGGCACAGCACATCAATGTCACACTGACAGAATCTCCAAAACACTTCCGTAGCATTGAAATGAAAGCTGTCAAAAACAAAAGCATTAAAATGAACATGCAGCATACCTTATCTCACTATTCCACGTGATTCTGTGGTTGGTCTGCACAGCGGGCATCTTCACTGGACGGAAGGCCCTGGATACCAGAGGGGTTTCACTTTTCACAACTGCCGCCACCATACGTTCCTCGGAAATAATTCCAAACAGCTCTGGGTCATCCTGAATTACGTCCAGGACAATGGCATCCTGCTCATAGGCCTTCAGCAAGTCGATCGCCTCCCTGGACGGCCCCTCCTCCTCATGGGCGGGACCGTGGCAGGACCGCTCCTGGCAGGGGCCGGCATAAGCGTCCTGGATCTCACACATGATCTCTCCACAGGGTGCGAGGGCCTCATCCACCAGCTCATCGCTAGAGGACACACTACTGGCGTCGTCCTCAGAGCATCCTTGTGGGAAGGCCGTGCTAACCTTCAGAAGAGCCCTCAAATTCTGTGTTTCGCTCACAGCAGAGAGGTGTCCTGCCTGAGCCAGACCAGCAGGTGTGGAGTGCCTCTCCCAGGTGGACTGGAAGAGAGAAGGCTCCATGATGCCATTCAGTGGGCGGCTAAGGGCTGGTGGGTATGGGCTGGTGGGATTTTCCACCTGATCCCCGGAGCTGCTGTACTTCTTCAGAGGATTCCTGAACTGCTGCGACTCTTGCCTCCACAGGATGTCAGGTTCACGCGCCTGTGACTCCACCTTCTCCACCCTGCTGACGCCTTGCTCCAAGACCACATCAGAGGGATGACCGGCTTCAAGACTACAGGATATGGGACCACGTTGTAGCTCCGCAGCCTCGATAGTTGGCCCTCTGTGGCCCAACTCAAACGTAATTTGGTCAGACTCAATCGACCCATTAACAAGTCTTGGAGATTTTTCTGAGATGCTCCCATTTGTTTCCGATGTCCTCACATGTTCTGTACCCGCCTGAATGCCACGATCATCATCTTTCATTTCACAACAAAGTGTTGCATTTCGGCTGACAGTTGTGTCAGTGACAGAGGAGCCAGGGACAGGAGAGTCACTCAGAGTACCTGAAGATACGGTGTTTGCAGATGGCCCTGATGCAGGTGCACCAGTGGCACTCACATTCCACACCTTTGTCGAGGACCCTCGTTGAGAGAAAGGCCAGGAGATGTAAGCGCGGGCACAGGATGGGCGCGCCAATGCCTGTGAAGGGGTCGTTCTCCGACAGGAGGAGTCTGGCCCTTCACTCTCATCTTCTCTCTCCCCATGTCTATCACTCTGTCCTGAAGGCATGCTCTCCTCTGACCCCACCATGAGTACATGGTTTGTCATGGTGGATCTGTTATCCTGGACTCCATCTTTACACTTGCAGTTTTCTGATTCAACTGGTTTGCCTGAAGAAGTATTTTTGACCGTTGCAGAAATAAAAGGCAGTATGGTGCCAGACTGGAGTCTGCTCTTACAAGAGGTTGAAGCGGCGGTTGAACATCCAGCCTGAACAGCAGCATCAGATCCCCACAAAATCTGAGCTGTATCGCCAATGCCTTCACCTGATAACCTCATTGTCTTTTCAGCCCGTTTCTCGACGATGTGACTCTGCCTGCCAACAGTCTCTGTTACACCCACTACAGGAGGCTCGTTTACCAATCTGTGAGCAGCACAGTGATTTCTGTGTAGGGAGATCTGTGATTGGCTGGCTTCTGCGCTGGTGCATGGCCCAGCTCGGACATCTAAAGGCATTCGATCCCAGTGATGTCTCTTAAAGCACCTCACAGAGTTTCTTTTCAGCTCCTCGGTTAAGACACAGGTTGAATCTAACTGATCAACAAGAACTTTTGAGGCTTTGGCAATGTCACACAGGTTCACAAATGGATTATTTTCCACACCAGTTTTCAATTTTTTTAAACCCTGCTCATCGGCGTCTTTTGCTGGGATGGCTTTGCATGGCTTGGGCGACTGGACTGTAGACCAGCTGTAAATCCTTGGGGAAGTATACTTGATTTCACAGCATGTTGCACAACATGGACTTTTAATGAATCTTTTGTTATTATTCTCACCAGAAAAATCCCTCAAGGTCTGTTGCGAATTCAGGTGAAAAGCAGCACTCTGATCAGTATCTGAAAATAGACAAGCAAAACATCCTCAATCAGTCATATTCTCACCAAATTTTGAGATAAAATGATTTTTACGAGGAAATAATAAATCACAATTATTGATTAGGCCTACTGTTTACTGATCACACAAATGGACCGTTTGACATTATTACTTTAAGCAGACTTTTTCATTCTGAGATGACGCCCCTTGGCGCAGCATATAGATAGCTAAATTAAATAAACTTAAGTGAAATTGCTACATTTTAGCAATAGCACATTGTGGATATTTCTAGAGCAAACCATGGTAGAAAGCTAACAAGTTAATACTGCTAACAATTTCTATTAAAATCTGGAAAATGTATGCTGAGCAGCAAACTCAGGTACAGTATACTTAGTTAGCCAGCAGCAGTGTAAAAACAGGGGTCTGTAGCTCCATATAGCCTATCTTTCATAGCTAGCCTAGCATTGAACTTGCTGGTAGGCACAGCTACCATGCTTGCAAGCTACCTTCTCTACCAGGACAACACACTAAGGCCAGGTTAACTAAAGGTTTTAGAATGTGCAAAAGTTATAGCTCCAGCAAAATCAATATTTCTACCGATTTCATTGTTCAGGATAGTAGTTTGTGAGAGAATAAATATTTTACATGTGCCAAAACCTTGAGAACAGTTAACTAGATAGCGTTAGCTAAGAGCAGGTAAAGAGAAGACGTCAGGCTGTGTGCAAATGTACAAAACAGTACAGGAACGTTAAAGCTGCACAGAACTTGGTATGAAGCTAGCTAACAGTTCTAAAAACATTGACCATGGAAAAGACAAATAAGTCATTCCACAGGTTGAGTGAAAATCTTCTGTAATGTTAGTTAGCTGACTAAATTTCAAAAACGTCTTACTTGGTTTCCTGGAAGGCACTTTGCAAATCCGGTTTTCAGTTACATGGGCACTTTTCCGTCTCGTCTGCGTCATGCATTTTGAAGACTTTGCATCCTTCTTAGCTGTCCCTACCACATGTCGTGACGATCGGACCTGCTCGACCTTACATTTGTGCCAACCTCCCTTCGTCTGTTGCCAGACGCCCAAACCACATGCGTCTGCCTTTTCCTTTTTAATAGAAGGCACGTGTTGACGTCGCGCAGTGACAGCCCAAGCTTGTGATATGCTTTCCGTGACTTTGCGACGACGTTTCATTTGCAGTCTCTTTGATCGCCTTTTTTTTGCCCTTGCAACTCTTCCGCTAATCGGTTGCGTCTGCTCGGCACTCCCAAGGGATGCTTCGCCTTTACTTCGCTTTCGATTATCCTTTCTGCTTCCCCGATTATTGCCAGGCCCAACCAACACATTTTCAACCTTCGATCTTGCTTCATTCTGAATGGAAAGATTGGACACACGTATTTTATTTAGGTCTTCCCCACCAATGCATAAAGCAAGTCTACAACAAACCTGTTTCTTGTGTCTCTTCACTCTCTCGCTCTTCCTTTTTTCCAATTGACAAGCTTTGAAAGACGTTGCAGATTTACTTCTTGTAATAGGCCCCCCAGCGCTTTCAAGTATGTCCCCGAAAGAAGTTATTCTCTGGACCGGTTCTGCCCCTCTCCTTTTCAGCTCACAGTGAAAATTAAGATCTAATGGCTGTTCTGTACCTTTGCTGAATCCCTCGGCTTGACTTGGTGTCTCTTTATCCTCTTCGGGTGCTTGTTGTAATTCTACTTTGGTAGATTTTGGGGGTGATGCATTCACGTGGTTCAATTCTGAACACATAGGAGACGTGCTTTGCTTTGTGTCCTCATGTCGAATATTTACACTGGACAGCTCTAAACTAGTCGTTATTTTGTCTTCGACTGACACTGGGTCTAAATTGTCTACGCTTGTGTTAAGCGTACATCGTTTGCCTGAAAACGAGCGTGTCTTTTTAGGCAATGCATTGCTGTTTTTAATAAGGATGGTTCTGTTTAATTTTACTCTACCAGAAGCGGACGATGGGATCATTTTCACAGTTAAAATGTTTAAAACTAATTTGCTAGAAAACAGAATGAACTTACCCTGGACGACTAGCTAATAAGCGAACCACCACGGGGTTACCGTTGCTATGAAAATTAACGACGGTTTGCAAAATAGTTATTTGTTAATATTTAAATATTTCCACAAGGACTGGCGTGCTACCCATCTTAGTCCTAGCAACAAGGGTCGTATCAAATTAAACATTTTCCGGAAAAAAATAGTATACCAATGACGAGTATTAGATCGGCTTTTGCTTTAACGCTGTTTTACGGTGGTGGTTCCGTTGACGATTTGAAATAAGTTGCTAAAGTTAGTTCAATAGAACGAATAAACATTACTGGTCACCTCGGCAAATATAAGAAAGAGCAGGTGTATCTAATGCAAACAAACTATTTTGGTAATCACTAGCTATACTGAAAGCGACAAGCTATAAAGTGATACGTTTTTTGCCCAATGGTCCGATACTTGCAAGCGCCCACGTTTGGCTGGTTACCGAATGTAAACACTCGTAGAAATAATCTTAGTTCTTGCACCCCAGCACCATTTTTAATTTGACACGTGCCCTGCCTCATCAAGCGTAAGGTGACATCATAGTTTGGCCAGGTAAAGGGCTTTGAAGATAGGCATCAAACGCAACAGCCACGGTGCCATGTTGGAACTGTACGCATTTTGTGCGCTCGATTTAGTAAAACGTGCTCTCGAAAAAGGAAATAAAACCTCCAGGACTCCGTAGATTTGTATGTTTAAACTGCAAATGTTTGCTTATAGTTGTGCCTTTTTACTCCATAGTAACTCTCACGCGGACGTTTTATCGAAGTGACCTTTTGGCCTTCGTTTAAAACCTATTGTCATTAATCGGTCTAAGATATGTTGTATTTATTCTTTTACGTTTTAGATAATTATTGGAGTGGCTTGGTATTAGTACGGCTTGTCATTCCAGCAGATGGCAGTAAAGTAAAAAAAAGCCTTTTAGTAAATTTACCCACCGAACCATCTCTCATTCCTTCCTTTACTCCTACAAAATAAATTAAAATATCATAAATATAAGTAGATTAGAAACAAATAAACCAAATGATAAAAATAATTTAACATTCTCTTTTACCCAACTATAACAAACAGCAAACAGTATATTGGTCAATTATTTTATTTCCTGTAGGTTTTTTTTAAACAGCGCTATTGTGCTGCCAGCTGAATTATTTCACCCCAAAACTAAGCAGGAGGCAGGCGTGTCATCACACATACGTATATGTAATCCACAATTATTTATACATGCTTCTCCCTTTAGTTCCTCCATGTTTATATTACAGTCAACACTATAGTTATTCACAGCTTTGATAAATATATATTTTTGGGAAAAGTAAATATTATTTCCCCATATTTGAGCATACAATATAGTTCAATATGCCTTTATCAAGGGTGTGAATACATTTGGAGACTCTATATCAACGTGATCACATTTAGAACTACCTTTATTTATGTAAGTGGAATGCAGTTCTTGACTAACAATGTTGGGAAGGGGGCAGTAAAGTTCTTTCTTTCTTTATTGCTAGTTATGCCAGCTCCCCATTATGTCTTGGCTCAGCTGTGGTGTAATCAGACCGTAGCTCAGATTCAGTCTAACGACAGAGCACTTAGCCGTTCTCTTTAATTAATACATTTAAGCAATTGGTTTGTTCAAAAAATATTTTTTCAGTTTTATTTCTGTGGTACCATAGTTGAATGGTGCTATACCAACTTTGAGATGCTAGCTAGCCTCACTCAACTGCCAGTTTAATTTGATGGAGCATTCTTTAAAAAGATAAATAAATTGGCATGAATACCTTGACATGATAAAGTTCCACAAGGTATTCAGTCAAACAAAGCCATTTAAAGAGTGTACACATTTTAATTTACTGTTTATGTTCACAAACAGTACAGTGTTACTGTTATATACTGTGCTGATAGACTGATGTAAAGGGCTGTATATTTGTGTAGGTTACAGAAGCTGACTGTATTTAAAAGCATACATTTATATATAATGCTGGTTTATTATGTAATTTTTGAGGTGAATAGATTCCCCAAACAGTTAAATGGATATTGTTTTAATTTAAGCAGAAACAGGATGGTGAATGCAGGCCTACTTTGTTATGAGGCAAATTATAACAATTCATTTTTCCTTCATGATTCAGGTATTAACCCAGGTATTCTTCAATTGGAATCTGTCAAAAAAGCTGGTTCATACGGCACAAACAAGTGAACATGTTGACGTTGAAAGAACAAAATTGATGAAAGAACTGCTCCCTGTGCTAGGCCAGCTCAGAATTATTAACATATCCCTATTAACAGGATATGTACCAGAGTCCCTACAATTGGCTGCTATTAAGCCTCTACTTAAGAAACCAAATCTCAATCCTGATAATTTGAATAATTATAATCTCAAACTTCCCTTTCATATCAAAAATATTAGAGAAAGCTGTTGCAAAGCAACTCAATGCCTACCTCCGTACAAACTGTATCGATTAAATCTTCCAGTCAGGATTTAGACCTCAACATATTACTGAAACAGCATGGTGTCCTGCAAGGGTCAGGGCTAGGGCCACTACGTTTCTCTTTGTATATGCTGCCTCTTGGTGATATTATTTGCAAACATAGTATTGAGTTTCACTGCTACGCTGACGATACGCAGCTATACATCTCAACAAAACAATGTGTACCACTAGAGCTTTCTCGTTTAGATGCATGTGTAGCAGATATTAAGGCATGGATGACCTTTAACTTTCTGCTTCTTAATTAAGATAAAACTGAAATGCTGGTTTTAGGTTCCAAAAAACTAAGGGAGAAATAATCTAACCCCACTTTCAAATCTGGACAGCTGTAATTAGACAAAAATTTGACAAAACCAAAACCTTGGTGTCACTATTGACCCGGATCTTACGCCTCATCATTCCTCCGTTTTGGCTTGATTATTCCCTGCCTCTCCAACTCAGTTGTAGCACAAAATGGCTGCTTCACATCATGCAATTGGGTGAGTTTCCCTCCTTTGTTGTAAAGCACTTTGAGATCATGATATGATAGGTGCTCTATTAATGGAATCAATTATAATTATTTTTATTATGGTGAACAGCACATCTCTTTATCAGCATCTCATACTGAATGGTTTCCACAGCTGAGTTAAGACATGTTACATGATGAAATCTGTGAATCAAAATAATACAACAAAGCCACTGAGAGCCATCAAATAGTTAATTTCACACTTTATTCAGTAATTCCATTTCAGGCATAACTCTACTGTGAAAGCATTGAGTTATCACACCTGCAACACCCCCCTAGTAAAAACAAACCCCTTTAGATACATATCATGATAATTCACAATCTATTGATTATAAAAATGGAAAATGAGAGCCTAATAAATCACTTAAAAATAGTCAGAAACATCACTATAATCATGATCATCATATTAAATATTACATTTGACAAAAAATTATTGAATTAAATAACTGTTTTGTTTGCAGTAGTCTGACAGTCTGTAGTATGGTGTTGTGTTTTATGAATCAAATAACAAACAAAGAGAAATGTTGCGGTACACTACTATGTCTGTTAAAACCTCGTGCAGATCAACAGTAGATTTTACATCTAACATATGTCTGCAGAGTGAGCCTGACTCATGTTGGTGTTGAAAATCCCTGTCAAATAAACCTTGCATTTCGATGGTCTTGTGTGGCCATAACTAAGATGGAATTCAGTGCTCACTGTGTTCTAAAAAAGTTTATTTTGCAGTGCTTTTATTTTAGGTAGGGAACAGTTTTGTGACTTTTGAAAATGTTAAGGAAATACATTTTCCCAAATGAAATATAAAATGTAGGATGAAGCTACAAATAATCTATTGATGGGCATATGGAAGTGCAGAGACATTGCCCGAGAACTAAAAACGCTTAGTCAGGCACTGTCTGATACTAGTAAAAATACTTTGGTTTATTTGTTCTTGGAAGGATACAAATTTTGATCCGTAGTGGGGCACTACTGTTGAACCCATTTAAGCTGAATTGCTCCAGGAAATACCCAGCAGTATGACTGGACAAAATGTTAACCATTTAAATAGGCCTGGGCATCAACTAATGGGCTAATAACAGAAAGGCATTGATCCATGTTGCTCATCAGAGGGTGAAATTTGAACTGTGGTTGAGATGTCAGCTTGTACTCTGATGACCCCTGCTTCTGGAGAAGGTGTTATCAAGGGTGGGGTTTTGTGAGGTGGGATTGGTGCTCGGGGTTGTCTTGGTGGGGCGGGAATGTCGTCTTCGCACAGGTGCGGTGGCATGGGGTGGGGGACGACCCTGGTGTTGTGAAGTAGCCGTACCCGACACTATGGCGGCCTGATTCACAACACCAGCTGCCTCACCCCACCATAGTGGCTTCGCCCTGGTTCAGCCCACTTGCTCCCCCGGGTGTGGTCCTTCCTCTCTCCTGATCTCGACTCTGCTCTCAGGACCCGAGTGCAGCTGTGAAGAGAGTTTGGGCACAGATCAGTTTACCTCACACATTGCCACATTACGCTGGCTACTGTACATTCTGCAGTTGGAGTAACGCTGCAAATTGAAGGGAAGAGGACAACATTTCCCCTGCCTGGATCAGCCAACTGTTACAAGGCCATAGAAAAAAAGAAAGAACGCAGTGGAGCAACTGGTCCTGGAGGGCCACACTGTCTGCAGGCTTTTGTTTCAGTCAGGCACTTAACGACCCAGACTCAATCAACTCATCATGGCCTCGATTGCACCAATGCAGCATCCCTCCCTAGTTCTGAGTGTTTGAGGCTTAAGAAGAGAGCTGAAACCCACTGAATTGCAGCCGTCGAGGACTGGAGATGTATATCCCTTCAGTAGAGAATGCCTTGAAAATAACTACTTGTCTGGAAAATAATACGATATCTGGAAAACACTATCAATAATGTCTAATTACCTCAAGTAGGCCTGTCAAAGTCATGCAGTGGTAGAATATATGGATCTCAGAATAAAGGCCCAGATTCACAGTGGTTTGGAGGGGGTGATATCAGGAGAGCACCTGCAGATTGTTCGCTGATGGGGGACAGTATGTCTGTGGTGGCCTGTATTCAGGTTGTTCACAGACATCAGTTCCAAGCAGCCCTTGCCCTGTTCACTAATCTTCATATATTCATTATCTAATTAAACCCCAAAACTATGTTTTAAGTGAGAGATAATGGTTGGCAAAATCTGAAGAGTACCTCAAACATTATCTTGACCTCTGCACTGGCAAGGTTAAAACACAATGCTTTGACACCTGCTATGGTACTGTAACAATGTTGGTCTATCTCAACTCACCATTGGGCTGGCTGCTGAGGATTCAACCAATATTTCTTTTGAATCAACAACAAAATAGATTATTTTCAAAGGAAAGCATTACTTAAAGAGTTGATTAATTTTGTTTGACCAATTACGTGTCTTGTTCCATTATAGTAATAATAATTAATGCTCTAAAAGAGGTTATCACTGCCAAATTAACCAACATAAATATATAGTGTATATCTGAAATAATTTTAGCAGCCATGAAAATAAACAAGATGTTCAGACAAATGTATAACTCAGTACCACTGTACCACCCCCAACCCCCCCTTAGGATTTTAGGACATTTAGGACATAGCTAGAGAGAAAATATTGTAGCAAAAAAAAAAATGTGGTTGGTGTTTTGTCAAGCAGGGAGAAAAGCTCTGCTTTGTAGAGCAGTTAGATAGATCGGCAATGGGCAATGGCAATCTGGCCGGGGTTTGGGGGAGGGGGGGGGCAATGTCTGTTGTTGGACATTTACTCACTGCATGTTTTATTTTTTTATAGAAAGAGTAAAGCAGAGTCCAGGGCTGATTTGGCGCTCCTCTGATGAGGGTTTGACTTTGCCCTGCAAGGAGACTGTCATCTTGCCTCACTTTAAAAACCCAGCTAACCCCTCTCCACCTGCCCAGGCGACCTTTTAAGATAGGAGGGGAGGGAGTAGGGGACAGGAATAAAGGAAGACCAGCTTCACAGCACACAGAGAGCTGTTCTGCTCTGGGCAAAATGGCTGGTTTGGTTTCCTGTCACAGTTTTCTTGTCACACAGCAGGTCAGTGAGGTCATTCCCCTGTGTTATTCATTCCAGTCCAGCTGCTTTTAAGCCCCAAAGTAAATTAACATATTCCCATGGAAATAATACTGCCCACACACAAAGTATACATGGAAATATAATAAATACAACCGGCAGATAGACAATGTGTAATATGGGTAACTGCCAAAATATTAGAAAACACTTGAGTAAATGTAGGGTTCTGGTGGCGGTGTTCTGTTGGTGGTTTGGGGTGCATTCTGCTGGCATAGTTTAGGTCCACCCAGCCCCTTAGTGGGCAAGGTGAAAGCCAATAAATACAAAGCCATTCTGAGTCACCTTCATCCTATGGTGAAGCATTTCTATCCTGAAGGGAGTGGTCTGTTCCAGGGTGATAATGCCCCCATCCACAGGGCACAAGTGCTCACTGAATGGTTTGATGAGCATGAAAATGATGTAAACCATATGCCATGGCCATCTCAGTCACCAGATCTCAACCCAATTGAACACTTATGGGAGAATCTGGAGCAGCACCTGGCGGTGTTTTCCACCACCATCAACAAAACACCAAATTATGGAATTTAATGTGGAAGGATGGTGTTGCATCCCTCCAATAGAGTTCAAGACACTTGTAGAATCTATGCCAAGGCGCATTGAAGCTGTTCTGGTGGCTCATCGCCCAATTAAGACACTTTATGTTGGTGTTTCATTTATTTTGTCAGTTACCTGCATGTTTGCATATATTAATGAAGGAAAAGCTTTAAGTCTGTATTGATTTACATTATCAAGACAGGTATGAAGAATTGACCCAGTTGTTTAGGCAGAAAAAAGAGTTTCACAGTGAACACAAAGGGGATCATTTATCTTCTGGAAACTTACACTGCAGCTCTAGTCTTTGTTAGGCCGTCTCCCAGCTGACTGGCTTAGCTGTTTGTGACAGAGGTTCTGTGTTGCTGAACCACTAGGGGTAAGCCAACAGCTGGGCGACAGAAGATTATGGCAGGGTCACACTGCACATTCAGAGAGAACAGGGGACCCTCTGAAAGCTCAACACTAAGACCACCGGCCCTGGGGGATTCTGGGAGCTCCAGAGTCTCAGGAATACTACTGTTACCACGGTGACAGACAGGTTATAGCCACAATCTGCTTGCCATTGCCTCATGAGCATTGCCCCACCCTTTTCAATTCATTTGTTCCTCAGAGAGCGAAGGGGATTTAAGCACTTGCTTTGCCTGTGAAATGACAGAGGATTAAAATGGCCAGTTAAATGATGTTATATGAAAAGGAGTTAGCTGTAAGTGACAAAGATGTATTCTTTTTAACAAGTCAGTTGCTTTCGAAAAACTGTGCTCACAATGTGAGCTTAGCTTTCTTAGTCTCCAAAGAGGTCAAAAATAATGTTAAATTGATATTTTTCACAACTTAAGGTTAAGGTGGGCTGGTTCCGTCTGGAGATTTTACACAGACATTTCTCCAGGCTGTTGTACTTTCAGTATCAGAGCCTCAGATCTGCACCTGGAGATGCCACAGGGTGAAGGGTTCCAGTCTCACATCCTTAGGCATGTAGTGAGAGAGCGGTGATGGAAGAGAGTGGCAGAATAACAAATTCTGTTTGAAAGAGGTGCGCAGAGCTGACATGTCTTTGTTTTCTTCTTGCCTTTTCTCATGGGGAATCGGCGAGTGAGTTGATGTCTTTCTCTCAAACAGCGAACAGAGTGAACGATCCCTGTGGTTCTAAAACAGTGAGTCTGGGGAACGGGACAGCACCAGCTTTGCTCCACCGCTAAGAGGAGACCTGGGCCCATACTCATAAAGTGTCTCAGAGTAGGATTGCTGATCTAGGAGCAGCGTTCCCCTGTCCATATCCTAACCTTATCCATCATTATCCATTACGAGCTAAAAGGCACGATTGATCAGCACTCATAGTCTGAGATTACTTCGGGCCCTGAATCGCATCACCTTATTCTGTGAAAATGTGACACCAGAGATGATTCCAGAAGAGCCTATCCACATCACCTCACTGTGCCAGGGGGCACCTCTTTTTTACTCTGTTTCCCAGAGCCCTTTTGCCAGGTGGGTGAATGCAGTCACTATACAAGCTGCTTTTTTAAGATAAGTGGGGTCAGCAGAACAAGAGGCCACAGGTGGAAATTAGCCAATTAGTCAAATTCTGCCGAGATATTAAGAAGTTTTTCTTTACACAGAGAGTTGTCAATGCCTGGAACAGCTTGCCAGGTCAGGTAGTAGAGGCAGAAACACTTGGGCTATTCAAGTCTAGGCTAGATGCAGTACTAGATATTCTTTAGATTAGGACATGACGAGCCTAGATGGGCTGAACGGCCCATTCTCGTCATTATGCATTCTTATGTTCTTATGCTCTGTAAATGAAATGTAAAAACTGTGTGAGTTGCTCTGGATAAGAGCGTCTGCTAAATGGCAAAAGAATAAAAATAATTGTGACATCACTCTCCCCCAGTCTCCAGCCCTTTGTCACGGGGTTACTGTGCTAATTGTGCAGAAGAAATCCCCGGCTGACCACATCAATCTGTGTCTGCAAATACATGGATGTGACTAGCGGACCTGTCAGTGGGAAAAGACTGGGGCATTAAGCGTCACGGTGAAATAGATTTTCCGACAGCTCTTTTCAACAAGGTCTCCTTCAACAGTTGGCTGTGTTAAATTGCCCCCATTTGCATGGGTGGAAAAAGACAATTACAAGCATCTTAATCTGTTACCTTTTTTGCTCAGTGACTTTAAGCTTAATGTAGCCGGAGAAGCGCGATGTGAATTATCTGCATGGTTGTTCAGCAGCAATCTGGGTGATCGCCTACTGTGACAAAAAGCCATAGACATTTTGGGAGGTGACTTTTTGAGCAAAAAACACTTTGTCCTTTCACTTCTGCGACCCTATTATCTTGCCGTTGTGTCCTTTTGCCTGCTCTGTCTTTATCCCTCGGCGGGTCAATCCCGACTAATTCCTCCACCGTTCAACATGTCACACAGCATATAATATCCCACCAATACATTTCTCATAATCCTGTTTTATCAGCTCTGTTGCCCTTTCTGGTCAATCTATTTGCAACAAAGCCCACATAAGGGCTTTTGTGCCAAGAACTTCTTTACGGTTTCAATTAAATGGCTCGGGCATCGGGGCGGAGGGGGAGGTGGGCGAGGGGGGCTGGCTGGTAGCCAGTGTCCTTCAGAGGAATGTCACGGCTTTTAATTGGCAGACTGTTGTTGTGGGTGGGGGGGAAAACAGAGGCGCGTCTCGGGGCATGCGTGCGTCTCGCCGCCCCACCCTCCCCCGCCTCCCCGGAGGGAACAGCGCAGACAGCCGCGTCAGAGCGGCAGCGGGCCAGTTTTCGCTGGGGGAGAGGGCACGTCGCAGGGGCTCCTGCGGAGCCAGCCATTTCAGCAGGGACGAAGTGAAGAAAGAGCGGCCTTATTCACAGCTTCCTCTTTCCTGCTTGAGCGTTCCCAGTGCTGTCTGTAATGTATGGTCTACTAAATGTGACGGAAGCAACAAATCACAGGAAGATGGACATTTTTGGGGAGGGATATTTTTTTGCAGATGCAGCACAGATTCATTGATCTTTAGATCAATCTGGATGGCTCTTGCAGACGGCGATAGCCGATCCACACACTACAAAGCGAATCTGCACAACACCTGTGTAGCATTGAGCTAAATGACAAGCTCAGTGGTTTTCTGTGCATGCAGTCAGCACAACAAATCCCAAAACCCATCCTTGTGTGGCCAAATGATCCAATACTGCAGTGCTGCATTGCAACCTAGACATACTGTAATTACGCCACATAGCAAACTGTCAATCACATTGAAATCTGAAATCTTCTGGGTATGCTTCTTCCAAGTGTTAATACAGTTCTAGATTTTCAGTTAAGCAAATTTTAGAAAACCCAAAACCTATCGAGAGATTTTGTGTACAATGACTTTACACATTTTGAATCAATTGTACTGAGAGCTTGTGCTGGAAACACCATAGATTTAAGATTTTTAGGCATTTCCATTTAAAACTGTGTGCCAGTTTTAATTTAATTTTGATACGTATGGTGTTATACAGCATATATTGTATATCACCTGGAGGACCTGACTGAAAAATGCAAACACAATGCTCTGAATTAAATAAACGTTTGTCCTTCATTTTTTCTCATGCATAAAATCGTTTTTAGTTCACGGGCAGTTTGGTGAGTTTAATTAAGCAATCACACATATTAACTTGCCAAACTGTGTGTGGGAAAAAACTGCTTGAATCTCGGCCATTGACTTTGATGTTAACCTTTTCATTTGGATAAAGAGAAAATGAGCAGTGAAATCGTACATTCATTTTAGCAAGAGTGAATTCACAGATCCCCAGAGCTCTGAGCCCTGCACATAATCCACTTGTCCACCGCGTACAGCAGGTGCTAGCATTCCACTGTTAAGGCTGTAGTCTGAAATGCGGTTTAATTGTTTAATAGAAGTGATTACAGCCAAAAGGTTACAGTGCTAAATTCCCCGGCGTGACTCTACCATTGTACTCTCAAGCAGAGCACTTGACCTGAATTGCCTCAGTACATACCCAGCTGCGTAAGTGGATATTATGTAAAAATGCAAAATAGATTAATAAACAAAATAGACCATTTCCTACACAATTAAGAAATACAATTGCTGAAAAGCCCTCCGAAAGAAAAGTGAAGGCTTCTTCTGATTAGATTGTTCAGTTCTCTGGATGTGTCCTTAAAAAATAACGAATTTATGGGGCAATTAAACCTCTCTAGGAAATTACCCTTCCTACCTCTGCCATTTTTGTGGCTCTCAATCGACCCCCCACCCTGGCTCCCTGAGAGGGATGGATTTTTGTGCTGATGGACAGATCCCTCCTCCTTCCCCGCGTTCCAGACAGCTGTGCTGACCTTGCGCAATGTGAACACTTTTTAAGAGTTTGCTTACAGGGACAAAAGGAAGCGCTCTGCTTCTAATGGGCTTCCTCCACTGATATTCCAACATGAGCCAAGCCCAAATGCGGCCAATCTCCTTCTTCTAATGCGTCTCGGTAACGGAGGACGTCTCCAGTGGATCAATGGTTATGTCCACATATTTTTCATATATTTCCATTAGACTGGGAGCATGGATTATTATTTTAAATTACTCGTGCCCAAGGGGCATTCTGCTTGTTTGTTTATTTCTACCCATATACAGGTATCAGTGTGTTGCGATGGGAGACCCTGGCCTGTACGTGGTGTCATTCAGACCGAGCGATTCACCTCTTTAAAGTTTGGGTTCTGGGCGTCCGCACTCCTTGATCAGGCTTCGAATGACAAAAAGCCAGCTGGAGAAATGACAGCTAATTAGGCTCTCGGAGTAGACAAAATGAGTAGATCACAGAGCTGTGATTATATGGTTCAGATCAACACGGAGGACCCACTTCTGTCCCTAAATTGATGATATGAGAATATCAGTATTCCTGCCAAGCGGGAATAAATCATATTCATATATGCCAGACTGTATCGCAATCTTGTGTTTAAGTGCTATTAAAATCTGAAGCAAGGTCAGTTCAGCTCTGGATATTTAATCAAAGGGACAAATAATCTGTTGCAAATGTAACACAAATATTACTTATCATTATCCTATTATAAATTGTGTCAATATAGATTGAAAGCTGCTTTCCAGAAAATCAATGCATCACTGAGTTTAAAAAGGTTTATGTTGTATCAAAAACAATAAATTGCAAGTGATAATACTATGAGAGAAATTGATCGTGAAATTATTTATGAAGTGTTAACACAAATTTGCAGTGATTATAGTACACCAGTGACAAATTCATACTAATGTACAGGTTTCTAAAACTATTTATTTCTATCAATTTAAATTGGCATATAAAGCCTTGAGATGTGTGTCTATTAACACAGTTGATACATTTCATTGTATGATTCTCCACAGGTCATATCTTTCTGTCAATAAAGCAAAATTAATCTGGTGTTAAAATGTAGCTTTTGGCATTGAATAATTTCTAAAATGCTTGAGGAGAGTATGATTTGGGAATTATTAGCAAAATGTAATTAACACCAAAAGTCAAGAATGAGGGTCCAACAGACACTCTTAAATTATTTTTGTGACCTTAATTACATTGCATTTACATTACATGTAATGCACATTAATCACATTCATTACATTAATCAAATATTCCTTATATATAACTGTAGAAAATTAGTAGGCCATTCACCCTCCTAAATGATTTTTTTTCTAATTTCATACAATCAAATATCATGTCAAAATGTAATTCATAATGATTATTGGGTTGTGTCCAATTTCCAAAAATAAAGGAAAAAATTGTCATCTTAAAGTTGTAGCAGTCAGTGTGGGATTGCATGGCATAGAAATTCAACATTTCACACTTTGTGGTAACAGCTTTTACCTGTTTCAGTTCAGTTGTCTTCAGTTGAGACTAAATAAAAGTAACTTTGTCTGAAATATGTCTTGTCATTTTTTGTTTGTCTTGTCTTTTAGTTTTTTTCATCTGTTAAATGGCTTGACGGGGGAAAAAAACTGTTTTAGTCCAAAACAATAAACGGTTTTGAAAATTGAAAAATGAGAAGGGAGATAATTAACGACTCTAACAGCTGTAGCAGAGGGTGAAAGGCAGTCTGTTCTTTTGACGCAGGACAAATCTGGCGACGAATCACTGGTCTGAATCTTCCCGCATCTTAATCAGTTCCTCAGGGCATACAGTAGTTGCAAACACTTATCTGTCAGAACAGCGCTCACCCCAGCAGTGTCTGAAAACACATGGACTGAAGTGACATCTTTGGAACCCCCCAAACACACACACACGCGCACACACAACAGAATTCCCTAACAGCCCTCTCACTCCTGCATCTCCCCAATTCCTGATCCAGCCCATAGTAACATGTGTGGCTTTTCCTCTAAACTCTCCTGCAGATTATGCCGTAGAGTCCTGGGGAGCCTTGGACTCCACCTCCGCCAACCTCCAGCCTGACTCTAAACCTCACCATAAAAAGGGGAAGTAAATAATTAAAGGATGCCTGCAGGGTACTTTGCAAAAGCAGCTTCTGCAATTAGTATCAAACTTCAATAAATGTAAATATACACATTCTCACCCTCTCTCTCCGTCTCTTTCTCACTCTGTGTGTGTGCGTCTGTGTGTACTGTGTGGGTAAATATACTTTTCTTACGCAGGTTAGATCATGCTGGTGGTCTGGTGTATGTGCAATAGAATTACGAGCAAAACATCCCTCCTTGATGCATGTCTGTGATATGCTAATTCTGAGAGATTATTACTCTGCACCGTACTTGTGCCTAGTGTGGATTCTAATGTTGTTCAAGCCATCAAGTCAGACTCCTTGGTCTATGTTGCTACCGTATATTATTTTAAACCTGAACAAACATTTGGCTAAAGTCAATCAACTGTATTTTAGAGCACTAATCTTTCTTCAATATAATAAAACAGTATTACATTTGAATTAAAATGTATTTTGAATCATATAATAACTTCGGGGAACATTAAATTAAATTAAATTGTAACGTGACATTAATCAGAGTAAATGAAACAGTGACTTGGCAAACAAATAACAGCAGGTATCTTTATATGAAGGGCAATCTTAAGCAGAAAATGTTAAACTTTTCAACTTAAATCACACACATTAAAAGGACCTGTTCACACAGAGATTAAGGAGCTTTTAAGAGTCATAGATCAATAAGAGAATATCAGGATTTGGGGAAATTGCACAGATCTGGCATTGCAGGTCTGTCTCTCCCGTGTGGCTCTTAGTCTCTCCACCTCAAATTACTCATCTTACTCAATCTCTCCGTCCTTTTCTGTCAAAACTAAAGGAATAGGATGTTACTAATGGCACGTTGGGATGGGTCAGATTCTACTTCAGATTCCACCTGCACATACAGTAGTGATATATACTGTGTTTTCTGTGTTCATAAAAAATCACAGTCAACATGCCAGTTAGTTGATATTCATCATTTCTTTAGCAACCGCTTGACAACCACACTTCTCCAGATCCACTGTTCCTTCCAATTTCCATTCATTTCCCTACAGTGTTATTATTATAATTGTGAAAATTACTTAGTGCTGTGTTGCATTTAAAATTAAATAAAGCTATTTGCTAGATTTGTTGTCACGTGTATCTGAACAGCAACATATACAACAATGAATTAAAAAGGGACTGATATTATATTTGTGATTACTCAATATTGACAGGATTCTGAGCAGTGTATTTACATGTTGGAAACTGTAGTTTGACAGCAGCCAGGAACCCTCGACCACTCTGCACTAGAAATAAACGTCAGCTGAAGGTGGGGAACAGAGGAAACACGGAGAGGCATTTTATTGCATTACTTATATGCTGAACCCTTATCCAGGGCACCTGACACATCTTACATTACTCGATATCATCTATTTCTACAACAGGATATTTGCAGGAGCGATTCAGGCACAAATGGGGCAATTCAGCAATTTGAGAAGAAAAGCTGCAACCATCTGCATAGTATCAGTAGTCACTATACTATGCCTTCACCTGGAAACAACACTCCCCACGAAACCAATTTTCTTGCCAGCCTTCACTGAACCCTACCAGTTTCCTATGCCGGAGTACATTAAACAGGGTGCATGCAGGGTAGCAGTCAGGGAATTGGGTTTTGAACCAGTAGGTTGCAAATTCATATCCAAACTGGGGTCTATAAACTATCATATCCTTGAACAAGGTACTTAACCTGAGTTGTTTCAGTAAGTACAAGCCATATGAATGGATAACATTTTCAACGTGACATGCATGTAACATGCGTAATAAGAGCGTCTGCTAAGCTTGTGAATAAGGTATCACGTGCAGACCTGAAGATGCGACATTTACGCAGAAACGAGGGCAAGTTTGAAAAGCCCCAGATTGCCAGCGCGTTAGAGAGGGGCGGGGCTGCCATGTTTGTCGATGTGGGATTCCGACAGCGGCGGCGTCGCCCGCGAGAGAGGAGTGCTGGCGTGTGCTGGCAGGCCGTGGCTCCATTGTGCCGCTAATCAGATGGTTTAAATAGATATCACCCACAGAGACCGTGGGCTTTCTCTCCGAGCCCCCTGTGCCTTTCAGGCAGGATCACAGGCTGGCTGAACTCTTTATTAAAGAGCTATGAGGCTGAGGGGTGGGGGAGAGAGAGCTGAAAGAGAGCTCTGTGCATGCCCCTCACCCCGCTCGCGCAGAACAGCATTAGCCATAGAGCAGCCACAAGTGACATGAACACTAGAGATTAATTAAAGCTTCTGTTACTGATCTGGGTAAAAATGTAAGTACCTGGAATCGTTCCCATGATCCTTTCTGAAAGTGTTAGCGTGTGGTGTGTGTGTGTGTGTGTGGGTGTGGGGGGAGGGGGGGGTTGAGCATTATCACCCCTCATTATGTTGAAATGAGGGTGATAATTGCTTTTAACGATTCCCTTGCGGAGGGGACGGGCTTCAGTGGTACATGCAGGGCCTGCATAAAGGACTCCTGTTTTGTGGACCTGACTGTATCGCTGTTGCTTGGCTATTTTTGCTTGGCATTTGCCATTGCTTTTAAGGTTGGGGATTAACCAATGTATATTGCATATAAACACCAGCGCAGCCTTATCGTGCGGTTTGACTCTAGCACCGTACCACAAGCAATAAGTAGCAAAAAGGTCACAACGTTTTCAGCTTCTCCAATCGTGTCGTTCTTTATGCATCTCAATGAAAAATCTCATAAATTTGATGTTAGTTCGTGAAAATGTAATGTCATCCGTTGAGAATGACTAACTTCATTACCGGAGGATTTTCTTTCCTCCTCAATTAGTTGAGTCTCATCCGTGGTCCGCGCGACACGCAGCCTATTTCTCCACCGTAACGAATAATTTAATAAGAGGTGACCACCTTTAGGCAACCAGACAGGGGTCCTTTAATTCATTACCAGGAGTATTAAATGATAAAATCGGTAATAAAGTGAAAATACATTTGGGCTGGTGGGCAGAAGCAAGCACATTAAACTGCTATCTGAGAGGTGAACAGAGGAGTCCCGTCATAATTGCTGCAGTGGAGGCAGGATACAAAGGAAGCAAAATGAAGGCATGGCAGTAGTGGCCTCATTAAAGCTTCAGATGCCTCACCATTAAGCTTTCGTTATAAACTGGCTTTTGCACAACTGAAACGTTCTAAAATCGACACTGGCAGGAATATCCATTTCCAGTGTTAAAGAAAGAAAAAAAGATGAGAAAAACAGGCTTCATGCCAATATTTAATGAGGAGCGTCTAAATGAAATTGACTAATGTGCCATAAACACAGGAATGGATGGAAACACAGACAACAGAGCGTCATTTCAGACTGAATTCCACACAGTGTCCCACTTTATCACTCAATAGAAGCAAAAATATGAACAGGCATCACTTTTTCATTTTAAATTATTTACTGTTATTAGTTATTGGTTAAATTAAAGGCTCCATTAGTATAGATCTTGTCTGACAGCATGCTAGGATAATTGGGTTTTTAAGATGTGTAGTTTCTCAGTGGGGAAAAAGACAGAACATTCACCCCTAGAACCAAAATGTAAAGGTGTATTCTGTTGTTAATCTGAAACTGAAACCAGTTCATTGCAATTTATATGAAAACTGAACAATAACTCCTAGCAGAAGAGATCTGTCCTTATGCCCTGTGGTGGCAAAGGCACACCCAAAATGGGCACACCTCTGTCAACCAGGTGAGAGGGTCAAACACAATCACACCCTCAGGCCAAGGCCCAACTATCCATAAAAACGGATCAAATAAATATCAGATCAGATCAGACGCTTGCATGTCCTGGGTGACACACACAGTGAATATCTCACATATGGTTATCAGACACAGCTGGATATTTACTGAAGCATTTCAAGAAAAGTAGCTTGGCAAGTGTAAACCAGTAGTGTCGTACCTAGAACAGTTCAAACGTACAGCCTGCTGGTTACAAGCCTGGCTACCTAACTGCTATGTTGCACTGCTACCACAGTTACAATCATAAAGTATGTGTGTATTTCATTATGATTATTTTTTTTTGCTTTATTTTTGTTTGATTTGTTGGAATTAAACATTCAATTCAATTCTTTATTGTCGAGCCAAGGCAGGAAAATCATCTTTGGTCTCACCACAAAACAAAACATCACATCAACATGAATATCTGTGATGAACTGAATGCCTATCCCCCCAACTGATGGTCAATTATTTCTTAATTCATTAAAATGTATAATAATAAAATACTATTTCCTGAAATGGGAAAAAATATTAAATGTGATCAAAGGTAAAAAAACAAAAACAAAAAACATTGATTTAATGAATTATAGTTTCACTGACCCCAGTACACTCTGCATGCAAATATTTACCCCCCATTTACCAGCAATGACTGAACCCATATTTTATTTTCATAACCACATCTGCCAGCAAGATGCCTCCACGATTATTAATGAAGTCATGATTATGGATTATAGTCCTCACGTACTCAGTGTAGAAGACTGAATTGAAATTAAGGGTGTTAGACTCATTAGACTCATGTAATTATAAAAAAACTGAAAAACTGGTAAGTAATTTGTAATATCTAGCCAATGTGATATGCAATCACTAACTGTATACTTATCATGCCTATTAAACCTGACCATTTAATTAAATTTTAGTACAAGTTTACCATTTATTACAGCCTTTAGGGAAGACATTGAAGGTGGTTCTGAGGGTCTGGGGTCAGTGAGGATGGCAGAAATAGATTCTCTGTCTTTTCTCTTCCATTTCCTCTTACACTGAAGCTGTTCTGTTTCAAGGAAAGAAACTTTCTTTTTATTTCGGTGTAACTTTTATTCAATGAAATGTATGAATATTGGCCTATCTCGGATTGTAATATGCATAACTCATTCCTTGTGATAAATCAATAGTTTGATGTCATTGAAAGATATATGTTTCCATGCAGTAAACTTCAACGAATCTGCAAATGCCTGAGGAATGGAGAATTCAAATATCCATACTCGAGGGGAAAATGATCACTGTGATGGTGTCAGTTTTTCATTGCCTTATTCCTATACTATTGGTAAAATAGTAAGCAGGTAACATAAACTAATGAAAAACACTGCATGAGAATTGGAGGAGAGCAAATATATCAGACCTTTGCTGTCATAAACCTCACTGATACAATGGGTTCTTAGAAACAAAACATGACAGAGCGCTCGAGAAGGAAAAACCACTCCAGTGCCAAGAGAGGAGGTGGGAGGAAATTCTAATAATTTATTTGGAAATTATATGGCATTGGTAAAGTTAAGGGAAAAAATGGGAGTCAATAAAGTCTAACATAAATCTGGCGTCAACAATAAAACAGCCCCAAAGGCACCACTCAATTACAGCTGGGAAAGTGGTTGGTGACGTGTAATATACTTAAAATTGTAATGTAAAAAATGAATTTTATAAAGCCAATAAGGTGTCGGCAGCACTGTTAAAATACTATATGTACTGTACCGTTCAGATTTTGCATGTTTTGTATTTGTATAAAATTGCCAGGCTATATGAATCTTCAACATATCACTCCTGTAGACAGATCATTCTGCTCTATGTTCAAGTTCATTAATTTCTTTCACATTACGGGGAGTTATGGTTTGTTTCAGAGTTTTGGTTGAAATCATTCAGAAATTAGTTTAATCTGAACTAACACTGCAGAGACAGAGTTATGGTTTATCGCAGTTTACGACAAATCATTGTTACAGTGAGAGTCTATCAAAATGACAGAGATTGAGGTCTTCATTTTTAAAATGCAGAGTAATACCCATAACTCTATTTTATGTATCAGCAATCCACGCTGTGTCTGCACAGAGGCAAGGCATTATGGAAAACACTACCGCACGCACAGCTTGTTTTGGCAATATTGTCCGTCTCGCTTGGGAGCATGAAATGTGTCATTATCGATGCATTTCATGTCACACTCGGTGATTAAAATGCACTTTTCTGTCGTGTAAAAGGCTTGGACTGTAATCCACAAAACCTCCTTTACCTTTCTGAGAAGAAAATTAATATTAACAGCACGAGTTCCGCACTGCACATTTTTGTTTTTCAGCGAGGGCCTTAGCTAACCTGATAAAAGAGTCTTTATGAATGTGGCAGCTTCAATTAAAAAAGAAAACTGTGAATATTCAACAAAAGCGAAGAGAGAAATTAGTCGGACTGAAGAGCTGGCCTCGTCCTCTCCCTCTTCCTGCCAGCCATCCTTTCTCTCTCCCTCTCTCTTTATATATATATATACTGTATATATACAGGTACATGCCAACAGGGCGTGGGCGTTAATAGGGCGTTGGGCCACCACGAGCGGCCAGTACAGCTTCAATGCACCTTGGCATAGATTCTGCAAGTGTCTTGAACTCTATTGGAGGGATGCAGCTTTTATTTATTTTCTCCCTGCACCAGGGATTACATCATTTGGTGTTTTGTTGATGGTGGTGGAAAAACGCTGTTTCAGGCACCGTTCCAAAATCTCCCATAAGTGTTCAATTGGGTTGGCATATGGTGGCTGGTTTACATCATTTTCATGCTCATCAAACCATTCAGCGGCCACTCGTGCTCTGTGGATCGGGACAATGACATCCTGGAAGAGACCACTTCACTTTGGCATGTATTTGCATTTACTTTGCCCTCTAAGGGGTTGAGTGGACATAAACCATCCCAGGAAAATGCACCCCACACCCCCAACAGAGCTACCAGAACCCTTAATGTGCTCAAGTGTTTCCTTTATTTTGGCAGTTACCTGTACGTATAAGAATCAGAATCAGCATGCATCATATATACAGTAATATATACATTCAGACAGATAGGTAGATATAATCTTCTATAATGTGTAATGAGACAGTTGTATAGACTGTATATAAAATTCACACTCGTGCCACACTTTCTCCCATCTCATTCTGTCAACAGTTCAGCATTCCCTTGCGATACAAAATGTCCATTCAAATCGAAATCTAAAGCAGTCTATTTGGCCCTTTCCAGTTGCCCATATCTGAGATGTTTTTTGACATACGCAACAAGCCCCGTGACCTAAAGCCAGTTCCAACAATGAAAAGCACACATCCATCAGTAACTACTAGCCCAGCACTAAGGGGCACGGGTGGGGGGTGGACATGTTGAGTACAGAGGGATTTCTTTTCCTATTTTGAAAAGCTGTGATGACACGGCCTTATCCCGTCAGAGGCGGACCGAGCGTGTGCACTCGGAGGATTTTCCGCTGACAGCCGCAGGTGCGCCACAGCTTTCCGAACAGAGCCCCTGGCCATTGAAGCTGCTGCCTCCCTGGACACAGATCGCTGTACGTCAGCTCACCTGCCATCCCCGGGAATTCTCTTTCAGAATAACAGCGGCAGCGTGCCGGTCTGTAGAGCTCTGGATTAACGCTCGCAGAGTTTAGCAGTCCTCTCACATTCCTGCACCGTTCTACCTCTTCAAAACGGGACTGGTAAATGGAATTGGGAATTCAGATATCGGCTGTTACCGAAAGTATCGCAAACGCAACACCACGTGACAATGACAAATGGCAATTATAACGGCGATATGGCTTTAAGGCTTTGCCTAGACGCTAAGAAAATCACAAAGACTAAACCGCAAAATGTAAATCCATGTAAAACTGAGATTCATTTAATTTTAGATTCTAATTTTAGATTGCATATAATTGATTTTTTTGCCTACTGAACTACATTTTTCCCACAGATAAAATGTACTTCAACATTACAACAGAGCACACCTTTAACAAGTGAGATCTTTACATTTTCTAGGAATCACCTACTGTATTTCTCCAGCATTTTTAAAGAATACATTTTTTCAACTTTTATTCCCCCTATATTTGATTTGATCAAACATACAGCTTAGGGTTGTTATCTAAATTATCTTATCTCTTATTTCTTATCTAAAAGGGATGGAAATCTTTACTGCCCTTCTGCTAAATAGGAGCAATAATCTATACCTTCCTCATTCAGGCCACTGGTAAGATACTGTAGGACAAACGGGGACACTAAATCTACCTGATTCACTGCTTTGTCTAACTTTGAATAAGATTTAAGAATAGTAATTTACTGAACTTCAGGCTACTGAAGTTAACAGATTTTTATAATATTCCTTGTATTTGTGAATCAAAGTTAAACACAAACAGTAGTTATTGACCACAGTCTGTAAAATCCCATCTCAGTTCATGAATGCCCTTGATCATTGTTTTAACTGAAAACCTCTCATCTGCCTGAAGCCCCCATTCCCCCTCCACTTCAGTGTTCAGAAAAGATTACATAGTCACTGGGCGCTGAGGGCAGGGTTTCTGTTTAATGCCGTTGGTGTAGACGCCCAGTGTTCCTTCTTCTCTTGTTCGAGAAGTATTCAACAACAAAAAGCAAATAAATAATCTTGAGTTTTGCCCATAAAGACTCTCACACCTGAACCTCGCTCTAGGCCTCCAGTGTGAGCTGAGCCAACGCAGAGGGGGGGCCGGGTGACTCACATCGTGGGTCAGAGACTCTGCATCTCCCTTCCTCCTCCTCCTCCTCCTCCTCCACAGGACTCTGAGGGTGAGTGAACAAGCACCACTGGGCATGCCCATGTCTCCATCGCACGACTGCGGAACGAGTAGGCGAAGGGAAGGGGAAGAGAGAAACGAGAGACAGGTTGGGGCGAAACATCGGGGGGAAAGAAAGAGCCAGAGAGACAGAGAGAAGGGACGAGAGAGGGAAGAAATGAAAGCGAGATGGAAGATGAGAGACCGAGAGAGCGAGATACGTACATCTGGAGGAATGGAGAGCGAGTGGAAGAGAGAGGGGACGAGAGAGGGAGGCAAAAAAGAGTGGGAAGGGAGGGAGAGAGATGTTCTTTCCTGAGCTTAGTGGAAAGTGCTTTTTTTTTGTACTACGAGACTGTCACTCTGTGAATGTGTCTTTTTATCTGCCGTTAACATACCTGCAAGCCTCGACTCAACATTAACCATAATCTGTCTCAGAGAGGAAGAAAATAAGAGCTGAGCTGGGGGTGGGGTGAGGGGGTTGCGGGGGGATTAAATTTAGCGAATTTAATGACTTTGCTGTAATAAAATTCCTCGTTTTTGGTTTTTCACAGCAAGACATTCCTATAGTCCACATGATTTGTTTTCTTGCTTCACTTAACACTTTTTCTGCCTGAGGCATCCTGCTGTTAACAGAAACCGTGCTTCTTGAAAGGATTGTGAAAATGCAGGGGGAAGTGTACGAAAAGAGAAAGACACCAGCATTGGTCAGTAAAAGTGTGAGCTACGCTGTTTCGACCATCTACATGCCCAAAAATATATCTCGAGGTCCAAAGAAATCTGCAATTAACATTAAGAAACACAAATTGTTTGTGATTATAATATTATTAATTATAATTAATTATTAATATACTTTAAACAAGCTTACCTGCTGATTACACTATATATACTGTAAGTTATACACTGTAAATTATGCACTCTATATTTACCTCTATATAACCTATATCTGATGATTACCTCAAGAAACAATTTTGTTTTGAACATTTAAAGAACTACTTCTTAAAGAAAATAATCAAAGTTGTGTTAGGAAGTGTCACTACACCCAATTTGTCGAGATGATAAGATTTCCAGAGAAAATCCAAGTCTAACGATGGATTTTAAAACGGTGTGGTGTTAAATCATGGCTCCTCTGGAATGGGGGCTCTCAAGATGGAACTGAAGCTAATGGAAGAGGACAAATGTGGGGTTTAAAACGACAGACCTTAAAATGCTGACATTCTGCTTACCCTCCCAAAAACCCTGCGGCCCCACCCGGGCGTGAAATCCATTTAGCGCACACGCTGGCCAAGAGGATGTCGTCTTATTGTAATTATCCTCCTCGAATGGGCCACGGGCCTACAGGCGGAATGTTTGTCCTCTCCTTTGCTTGGCGCATTCTTCATTTCCTTTGTCACAGCTGAGGGAGAATTTAGAGTGTCTACTTCACTCTTGCAGCGCAGAGGGGAGACCATAATCATCACGTAATGGTTTCCGTGGGAACAATAGGACGTCGCAGGTAAGAAATTAAAGTATGCAGACTTTTACCAGAGACAATGTCCGAAAGGGACACGTTAAATCTGGGGTGTAAGGCTTTTAAAGTTTAATTGCCATCTAATCTAACAGCCTCTCTGTTCCAATCAAGTTTGCCCTCCTTGATGTGAAGTGTTGCCTGCATTTTGCGAGCGCAAATATTTATTTCCGTAGCACTTGACCTTGTTATTGTAAGACCTCAGGCTGCAGAATGCACAAAAGAGCAGTCTATACTCTATGCTATATTGAAATAAATGAAATGCAGCAAATAAATCCAATGCCATTTGCCACGTTTATGAAATGCTATACTGTGAAGCATAGTGGTCACAAACCTGGCCTTGTAACCAGAGGATTGCATGCGCGATTCCCAGGTGTGCAACTCAACTGCCTTGACCCAGGTACATTAATAGAATTTCTTCAATAAATATTCTTACATAAACGGATACTGTTAAAAAAATGTAAGCTATGAAAGTCACCCTGGCTAAGGGTGTCTGGAAAACATTATTATTATGAAAATAATGTATAAAATGCAGAAATAACCCCATCGTGTAAGTCATCTTTCACTTTTGCATTTGCTTTACCCCAGACACAAAGTCAAAACTGCATTTCTGCAAAGTCTGTGCCTTACACTTGTCCAGAAATGTGCCGTCTCTGTGAATGATGTGCTTAATTACGTACATAATTTACATTTTTATATAAAAGGGCACAATG
Organism: Aldrovandia affinis; assembly: GCA_029706075.1. Classification (NCBI taxonomy): domain Eukaryota; kingdom Metazoa; phylum Chordata; class Actinopteri; order Notacanthiformes; family Halosauridae; genus Aldrovandia; species Aldrovandia affinis. Next base: position 1,862,314 of record JAINUG010000008.1, on the reverse strand, counting down.
AACTATTTGAATCGGAGAATATCGCTGAACCTTAAAACTGGCAATGCAGCAGGTTTTGTACAATGGGGCTCCCAAGAAGGCCGCTCCTACCCTGGCTACAAACCCCCAGGAGCGTGGGGGATGACAGGGACGGGCGGGGACTCATTAACATATTAATGATTCTGCAATCTCCTGCCTCGCTCCAGTGCTTAAAAAGCTTTGAACGACAGAGTAATGAGGCGGTCGCCCCTCCTGGCATAAATTATTCTCTTCAGATAGCACAAACCGGCTTCCTCCCATATACTGGTCAGTGAAAAGGGTAAGAGCGGTCTACTTTCAAAAATTAATCAGTCCTATTATGAAACTTTGCTTGTGTGAAGACAATCAAATACCACTGTGGGGGGGGCATATTTTCCATATTTACCATATTTTGCAGGTAAAAAAAAAAAATCACTTTCCAATGTAGTCAACTGTGTCTTCTGCACCACCATAGCTGGTGCCACGTGATTTTTTGTTACTTTTTGCGTGCCTGCCCAGTTTTTGCAATTCACGTTTTTGCCGTGAAGTGTTTGCCATCTACCAGAATAGAAAGCCATTTAGCAGCCTTCCAGACCACCCCAAAAAGCATGTGAACTGCGTGATTCTGGTGATTCTGGTGAGGTGTGACAATTGCAGGTATAATAAAATAAAGTGATCTCTAGTTTGAGTGATGTGGGATAAAAAATAGTTTTAGGCTATTACAAGTAAGACTGACTACTGGGAGATCGAAACTTGTGCAACGCTCAGCAAAATTTAAATTGTTAGAAAATGTGCAAAGCAAAGAAGAGAGAATGACATTACCTGCCTAAATAAAAACTATAAAATCATCTTGTTTGAGAAAGTTATAACGATACCTGTATTATCTTTATTAGCATTTCTGAACATAAAGAGCTGTTCATGTATCTTCAGGGTAAAGAGGTTCTAAGAAAGAGGTTCTACCCTTATGTTCTGTCACTCACAGAAACACAATCTGAAACACAGGCTGTTTCCCACACAAGGCAATCAGCAGCATTATGATCACAAGAGCATTTTTGACCCATTTGAATGTACACAGCCAATGAGCAAATGTGGTTCTGTGTGGTTCAGTAGGTAGAGCATGGCACTAACAAGGCTTCGGTTGTGGGTTCGATTCCCACTGGGACCACAAGTACTGAAAAATGTATGCATTCACTACTGTAAGTCGCTTTGGATAAAAGCATCTGATAAATGGCATATATATAATACATTCATCAACCAATCAAAATGATTCCCAGCTTTAAAAAGGACTTGGATCCATAAGACGTGTCTGCTTAAGTCATATGACATCAAGAATGCGTTGCATTATACTAAACATGACAGAAACTATGAACAACCCTCTTACGATTGGGCTGAATATTCTTTGGGCTTTCCAAATTTGGAGAAAAGGGGGGCGGAGCATAAAAAATAGCTCAAAATATCAATCTCCCAGCGCCTAAGGCCCACACTACTTTCATACCAATTTAGCCACTCGGATTCATTTTAAACTTTGAATCCATCCAGGCGTCTTCATTAACTGCTGAACACCAGTGTCCTGCTTCACACCGCTATAGCATCATAAACGCAAAGGAATTTTACTTTCGTATGTGTTTCTGCAGTGTATGTACACAGATGTGGAGACGTGCTTTATGCACAGTACCTATACTTGAGGAACATCTGAATATATAAAAGCCTCAAACGGAACAAATTAGTTTTATACTGTACATGCAGTATAAAAAAAGACGCAGAGGAAACCTGTTGAAAGGCTGTCGTTCAGAAAGGAGGAACTCAGGTGTTGATACTGTGTTATTTAAGCCTCACGGCATAGCTGCAATTGAGTTAATTGCCTACTTGTTTTTTGTTCTTTGCAAAATACACAGCTGGACCTATTTGAATCCCACCAGTGTGACTTACTCGCGTTATGTGTATGACTCAAAGGCATAACAGTACGACGGTACTGAGCATTTGCAGCTATCAGGAGTTGACTGTAGTTCAAGGATGAACTGGAGAAAGTTAACTTGTTCAAAAATATTCTTATTAGTCAACTGAAGTTCAAGATGTCTGTAACCACTTGAATATTTAAAATACATAGAATTGTATTTATTATGATTATTAAATTAGTAATAATGTATTAATTTAAAAAGTGTTAATTGAACCATTAATTCAAATTCTTCATGCACATATTTAAAATATATTTAGACTGTGAGTGCCATACGTTGTTTGGCACGTATTTTGTGTGTGTATTGTTTTTTTCATTTTTGTGTCATTTAGGCCAAACTAACACTGAACTGAAAGTAGAAGTCAACGAAGAGGAGGCTGAAAAATGTGATATATGAATAAATATGATAAATATGTCCTCCACTTTAGCGTACAGACAATAGAAGCTGGGCAGGTGCACCGGGGGGCTTGAGGGCTTTAGCACCTGCCCTTTTTGTCTCTGAGCCAAAAAGTACCCTTTGTGGTTAGGCCGAGTATTTCAGTTTGTGCCCTCAGCCAGCCCCAGACCCTGACACAGTTACATACATTTTAGAAAAATTGAAGGTGACTTGGCACGCAACCACAGACAGAAGAACAGACTCACGCACACACACACACACATAGCCATGTGCCCTCACTCTTTCCTGATCACTCTTTAAATTATCTTTTGGATAAAAAATCGTCTGCTAAATGGCATATATATATATTGCGCCATGGCAGAAGTGAAATGTCCTTACCTACAGGTAGAAATGTACAAAAATACAACCAAACGCCATTATGCTAACCTACCTGGTACACATGACTGAAGATGCTGGCCAATACCATGCTAGCTTGTTGTCAGTTCTGCTGCTTTTATTCAGTTGAGCACCTGTCCTCCAAAAAGTCTGTGCACGGTCCTGATTGAAGCGGATTGCAATTAAACACAAGCCAGCTAGATCTGTTAGTTGTGTTGTTTCCATATAGGATCTAAAATAATAGATTTCATGTGGATGGAAGCAGTGATATTTATTTCCCCTCTAAAAGCACGTCCTTGTGGCTTTCACTACCATGGGAAGTCTTCAAAGGTGACCTAGCTATGTGTAAAAAGCCTCAGTGGGCAACGCTTTTATGGAATGTGAAATTGGGCGACGTGCTATTGTGCCACGTTGATAGAAGTGCTCTTCGGGAACCAAACGAACCACAGTGGAGACAAAACCCTTTGTTCTTCTGCGTCCTCAAACCCTCAGCATTACTTCCAGGTTTTCCACTGGGACTCTCCTCAGAGCTAGCGAGAAGCGTGACTCATAGCATGTTCAGCTCTGGGCTCCGCTGAATCCTACCGCCGTACACAACTCTTCCAGCAGTGGGCAGCAGTGTGCCTGGAGCTCAGGGCACCAGAGCAGAGAGGGAGAGACGGCCGAGCTTATTCAGAACTGCTGTTACCGTTGTTAGTGGAACAGCAAGAGGAACGTTCAGAAGGAAATGAAACTCCTTGTACACAAAAGGGTCTCCAGTTACAGTCCACTGCCAAAAAGGCCCAATCATTAACCGCTGTGTTCCTCTTGCCAGTGGCCAAGATCAATGGCCAAGATCAACAGCCGCACCAGGGGAGGACGTTTGAAAGACAGCAGGGCCCAGTGCCCATGTTGCTGACCCTTCACCCTCTTCACCCTGAGTTATCTGCTCGGCTGCTACTCCCACCACCCTCAGCCCTGGACCTCCTGACACGTTCACCCAAGGTGGAGTGGTAGACACGCCATCTCCAGTGTAAACTGGAAATGAACTCAGAGCAGAGAGAAGATCCGCCCCCAGGGACATGTTGCAGTGAGGCGGTGTGAGGATTCCAAAATAAAAGTCAAAAGTCTTATATTTCAATATTGACGCATAATGTTCACATGCTCTTATTTTGAAGTCATAGTTTTGTTCGTTTTTTCGCAGGTGAAGAGATCCTGATCCAAACCCCCCAGCAGAAATGTCAATAGGCATGATCACATTACGGGGATGACTCTGATTACAGGTGAAATATTTGACACAGAGTAACCCATGTTTTAAAGATAAGCATGTAAATAAGATTGTTCTTGGCTGTGTTCAGTGGACACACCTCTGTCATCTTAGATGCATTTTATGCTACTCTGGGAACACACTGAGATTTGGACACTAGATGCCTGACAACGAGGAAGCCACTCAGACTGCTGTACATCAGCCATGCAGACATACCCAATAACATAATTATTGCATTATTTAGTTGCTTAGCAGAGGCCTTTATCCACAGAGGCTTATTGCATTTTTATATATTATCCATTTCTACAGCTACATATATTTTGTAGCAAATGAGGTTAAGTGCTTTGCTTAAGTGTACAATGGGGATGGCTTGCAATCAAACCTGCAATGCTCTGAATACAGGCCCAGTTTCCAGGTCACTATAGTGCAGCCTATGACTGAAGGAGAATGCAGTGAGTCGTTTCAGATTCTATATTCGAGAAGGACCCGGAATGAGATCATTCCCTCTATACCTCAGGAACTTGAAGTTGAAACAGAAATACGCAGCAAAAAAAAGCAATTCTATAGAACAAGGACCATCCATAATGCAGGATGCGCAGGGCATGGTGAATATTACATTTGGGTCCAGTATACAGAACAGACAGAAACAAATGTATGTTTAAAAAGATTTTCAGCCCTGTCTGACATTTCTCAGTGTTTATTTGGCTCAAAGTCAGTTCCGGCAGACCTTTCTCGCGGTTTCCAAAAGCACTTAATTTGTTCTCTGTTGAGGGCCAGACAAAAATGCCAAAACGTCAAAATGTCCACCACATTGAAACGTGGACACGGTCCCCACATGCACGGTCAGCACCTTATTAATTTTTCCGCTTGTGCTCCAGGGTCTGCAATAACCCCCGATCTTCTCTGCATACTGTATAGCAATTATAATTGACGTAGGTTGCGAGGCATTTTACCATATGCTTTGTATGTGCGATGTACACTCAAGCCCCCGTATCCTTTGTCTTTCACTGAAACTTCTGATGGCGGCTCAGCTAAGGGAATCACAGCGGAAATCAAACAATGCACCGCGAACCCCCAGCGCCCACCCCCCCACCCTCACTCAGATGGCGGCGTGGCGTGTAAAAATAGCACGCGAATGTTGATGTCGACATGCCATTTCCTCTGTCACTTAGTCGTCACTGAAGAGCGGCCTGGAGCTAATATTAGTCATGTCAGGCTCGTTAGGAGACATTTACAGTCTGTAATAGGCCCTTTGGTACACTTCCATCTTTGATATGGAAATGTGCTGGTGCGTATCCACACAAGTGGCGGCTGCAGCAGACAGCAGCGCGCGGGGTAAAATGGGGTCTCGCGCGCGCGCCGCACCAGCGACATTCCTTCAGATTGAACCGTCTAACAGGGCCTGGTTTCATCGCGTCGCTCTGGAAATGTGCAGTCGCAGCCAATCTCTACGAGCGTGTGCCTTTTAGCATCGCTCACTGTTAATTATTCATTATCGGCTGTAGCATGTGAGCTGAACGCGTTTCACGAATTTAGGCCATTAAATTTGACGTAATAACTGTGCCATGAAATTGAATCTTTGGATAAAATAGATGATTCTTTACTTGCTCTCACAGACACTGAGATGCACACAAACATCGCAAGAATAAAGTTAGGTAGTGCTTCTATTTTCACTATCTGGCATTATATTTTGCATATATGTACACACAAATATTAATATATATATATATATATGATTCAAACAAAATGACGCAATGCACCTTTGTACAACAAATTACATAAATATTCTGGTGGTTTTTCCATAATCACGGCATGCCTGAAAACTAGAGTATAATGAGCAAGTTCTACCTCAGTACAGGGCAATGACACCTAGAGCTAACCATTCTTTACAGAGCATAAACACACACACTGATGCTCACACACATACACACCATTGCCTTCCTGACTCCTCCCACATGGTCCTCCTTCTTTCTCCATAGAGGAATGTGCAGGGGTATAATAGCCGTGATAGCAACTGCAATTCCTCCACAGAGAACCTGTTTAACCCCGCTGCCGTGAGGAACTGTACTCAATACTCTGGATGCATTCATGCACACTGTGGGCAGACACACACACACACACACACACACACACTCACACACACTCAAACAAGCCCAGCATATCCAGACACTCGTGTATGCGTATGCCCCGCGTGTGCATGCACACACCGTCGCGCACTTTGGCGAGCACGCGGTACCACACGGCATCTCTGTGTGGGGTGTGTGTATGTGCGCGTGCGTTTTTAAAAGGCGGAGGTGCTCACATTAAGGCTCCTGTCAGAGGAAAGGAAGGAGCGCCACAGCCACAGCATCCCCCCCCCTCCTTTCCCTTATGGTCAGAGGCAGAGGATACAGAGCACATCTGTTTTACACACCCCAGGGGAGCCACGACCGCTGATACTTACCCCCACTGCATTATTAATACAAGTTAATGGTGCCATTATATTGAATGGGGGGCTGCTTTGCTGTTTTAACACGGAAAATACCAGGAATTCATGAGACAGCAGGCAGCCTGTGCATCCGAGCCGGGTGAGGATATTCCCCTTTTCTCCCTCTCTCCTCTTCCCTTCTTTCGCCCACCTTCCTTCGCAATCTCTCCTCTTTTCCCTCTCTTCCTCCCTCTCTCCCTGACTCGCTTTTTTACAGCCTGGGTGTTTCGGCGCCGCAAATCAATCTGCAGGCAGCACACCGCCACTGTAACGCAAACTGCCAGACAAAGGCGGTCTCCCTGCTCCTCTCTGAGTTCCCTGTGCCATTCCTTCTTCCTTTGGTCAGTCAAAGAATTCGCCAAAATGTTTGGCGAGTGTATGAAACTGGTGAATTCCGCGGAGTACAAATGAAAACACTCACAGACACAGATGCGCTGAGCCCGAATAGGCAGGCTTCAGCTTCAGCATGCACATGCATGCAGCCACACACACATGCGCGCGTGCGTGTGCGCGCACACACATGCACGAAAATTGCACACGTGAAGTCTAGACGCCGGCAGCAGTAACAGAATTATGTTCAGAATTGGGACCGTCGCCCTCCTCTCCGTTGTGTGCACCAGATATTCACAGCGATTTTATTCGCTCAGACTAAGAGAGCCTTTGTCCACTGTGTGTGACCGCACCATATGTGAATATGTGAGCCATTGTCTATCCTATATAACGAATAGGACAAGCCTTTGTCTGCCCTATATGACTACGGCGTACGCAGTTATGACAAGCCTTTGTCTGCTCTAGATAACTATATCACATATGTGAATATGACGAGCCTTTGTCTTTTCTGTATGATTGTCATGTATGCCAACATGATGAGCTGTATAGTCTCTGCAGCCTCATGTGAGAATATTGCGGTCGCCATGGAGCTATGTATAACATGACACCGATTGAACGCCTGGGGTTCTGTTCTGGTCCACGACAGATCACCACAGCAGCTCATCAGACCACTTTAATATTCTACGTGAAATTGTTAGCAATATTTTACAGAACATGATATGGTAAGACTATATAATTACTATGTAATTATAATATTGAATATGATGCGGCAACAAATGCAAACCTGTGACAGGAAATTGGTGCAGAAATGTTCACAGAGCTTTTAAAATAAGCTAGAAAATGTTTTATGCACCATAAATGATGGTGCTGCTGAGAAATTGTATATGATTTAAAATGATAGAGAAATTCAGATTTCAGTATTACAGTCTTACTGTTCTGCTTTGTGTATTGGAATCTGAACTTAATAATCAGCAAATTCCTTTCCCTTCAGTTCAGTATTTCTCTTTTTTTTGTCTGTAATATGGATGCCTGCAATAAGTTTTAAATCAGACAATTGTTCAGCAAGATATTTATCTGAATTGAACATTGAAATATTACTCATTTTGTGAAATTCGGGTTGAAATGTGCTTCATTGCCTTGATTTATACAGTGTAAATATTTTTATATTTTTATATATATGGATTAATTATATATTGAAGAAATACTGATCTGTTACAGTGTTCAATCAAATAAAACCAATGAGCTAAATATAAATATAGATATGAAATAATAATCTCATATTTGTGAGAACTAAGAATATTTAAGGGATCATATTATAATTTCATATGAAATTAAAACAAGAAGGGCCGGGCATTGCCATACATTCAAGTGAAACAAATTAGCCCTAATTTAAAGGCTTGTTCTTTTCAGCAAAATTAAAGATAAGAAGAAACCGTTGTCTGTTTAAATAACAAGACAGCATGGGGGTGGGGTATGGTTGGGGTGCATATAATTTCTCCAATTTGCATTGCTGTTTCTCATTTCTAATGTCGACTATTTCTTTGAAAAATTATGCTCATTTTCACAATTTTCACAACACTGTGTCAACAGAAAATGCACAGAAAACGCTCCCTTTAAAAAGCTCATTAATTTGTACCTAACTGCCTTTGTTACCGTCTCATCCACAGAGAACAAAGGATTTTACCCTCTGTCGTACACCACAGAGTAACAGTATTCTCCCTTTTTATGCTCACATGTATACATCCATCGTAATATCAGGGTTAATGCTTATTGTCAGCGCTAAACAGCACAATCGTTGAAACAGGAGTGCCATCATGTGCATTTACTGCTGTGTGGTCGGGCAGGGAATACACAGGGAATCTACATATTTCTATGTCTTTATGCAGTTGCTTTGCCAAGCTTCAACAGCGGATGAAAACTCACAAGTGTGTGCGCATGTTTTTGGTTGGGGGGGGTTGTTTGTTCATTTAAACAAATGCTTTTAAGAAATGTATTTTTAGAGAATACAATTGATTGAACAGTGCCTTTGAACCTCACTTTAAAATGGAAACGTACGTGGGAATGTTTAACCTATAGTGGGAGCAATCAGATAATTGAATCAATCCTGGATATAAAATGATTCATTATAAGAATAATCACCCTTTCAGCCAATTCCCTGCAGGGAGAATATATTTATTGTTTTGACATATTTTAAACAATTAATAGCACAATTCTAACGGTCGCTTGATGCTCAATTAAATAGATTTATGAAAAAAACAAAAACTGAATTCATTCGCAGTTCAAGCTGTATGAATGGAATGGTTTATAAAGTAATTGCGCTTGCAGAATTTTATGAAGTGAGAAGGTCCCTTTCTTCCCTCAAATTTGTACGGAACATTAACCAGCATTAAACAACACACAGAAAGGATTGGCTGTGTAATTTTTATTATCATAAGAACTCAATAATGGGAGCAGTACATCATGATGTAAGGACTACTCCCTTGCCATTTAGAGCTAATATAACTGTGCTCATAATGGAATTACATGTGTATTCGCACTGTATCTAATATGTGTACAGTATTAGGGGTTTGAGCTTATGTTCTGTAAAGGCTCCGCACTTTCCCTAATCACCACCTTTACATGCTGGGAGCAGTGCAGGTCTGCAAGGCTATGAAGGCAAGGTGGGGTCTTGCTGGTTTCGACATTGTGGTGAATGGTGCAGCCATTCACTTATGAGTCTAAATTTTAGAAATGGTCTGCTGATTTGGAAAATATTTTAAAGTCAACAAGCAGGTAACAGTGTCCACATTTACTAACGTGCGTGTGTGTGTGTGTGTGTGCTCTGGAGACCGTTCGTAACCATGTCGCGTGACAGCCACTTCCCTCAGTTCGAACCCACTTTTAGGGGGTTACCATGACAATGCAAGATGCCTTCAGTGATTTAAGCGTGTCGCTTAGGCGCTGCGGCTTTGCATCGAAGCACTTAGATTCACCACGCTCGGAACAGTGGGTGGTACCCCTGCCTATGGAACTGCACTCACTGAAATGTCCTTAGATAGCTATAGCTAGCTCTTGCCCCTGTTGAAAGGAATGGCAAACGAAGCACTTTGGTTTTGATTGTGTTTGATTTCGCTGACTGACAGACTGCAGGGACCAGGGAAGAGAATTAATGTGATGAGAATAGAGCCAGTGGAGGAACGGAATGGTGAAATGTCGTATCATTTTTGATTGCATATATTTGCATAGGTGGGGGTTTTCCCCATGCATATTAATCAATGTTCTATTTTCAGTATTTTTAAAATCAATACATTTTAAAATATATATTATTATTTAGGTTGGGTGAAAAAAATGTAAATCGCTGAAAAACTCTGCCACTGCAAAGTCAGATTCAAGTCTGATGGGTCAAACTTATTTAAAATGTCCACCATCACAGGCACTATAGTTATATTTATTTATTTTTATATGAAACCATTCAACTGAATTTCCTAAATAATAAATATCAGTGAATAAAGAGACTTTAAATAAAGATGCAAGTCTTATTTCTTCTTATTTCTTGAGCCCACGCCTAAAGTTGTGTATTAACAGAAGCAGCTTGCTTTACTTTCAGGCATATGATCACTGTATGTGCTGTGCATGGTTCCCATTGTGTAATAATCTGGACAGGAGTCAAATAATGTTCAATGTAAAAAAAAAATTTTTTGCACACAACTCAGGTACAGGTAATCCTGCATTTAACCGAGAAAGCCAAAACATAATTTGACTGAAAATGACAATTTAATGAATTTAACTTCTCCAAAATTGACAAATTAACACTTTCCTCTTGCCTCTTAGCATTGTGGAACATGGATAGGAATTCTGAACTAACCTACATCAAGTTTTGTATATGCAGTACAATCAATAATTTCCACTCTATCATTGTCAGATAAATGCCTGTTTATCGGATAGTTATGCCTTATTAATATAATTGATTGATTCAATGACATTTTCTAAATTCTTCCAATTTGCTTGTAAGAGACACATTGTTTTGTCTGAAAATGTCCCAAGCAATGCACCATCTTTTGTTGAATGTACAACCGCAGTGGCTTCCTTCTTTTTGAGGCTTACTGTGTGCGTAGATTAGTGGGGGATGGGGTAGGGGAAATGCAGTTACACAAAGCTTTTCTGAAATATTCGGAATTTGTCCAGCCACACATTTTGCTATATCATAACTGCGCATCCTCGCAAAACTATGGCCTTGCTGAAATAACATGCCAATTGATTTCTTTAAATTGAAACACCTTCTTACAGAAGAACACACATTACATTTAAATCATACACTTTCTCTTCCTCATCTTTCAGAAATCGACAAGTATAATAATTGTGACAATGCTGGTGCCAATTGAGTTAATTCAAGAAACTAGCTTATAATAGTAGAATTAGTATAATAGTAATATTATAGTAGATGAATACATCGGTTCAGTGCCCCCACCCCCACCCCCCCAAGGTCAATGGGCCCTCAGGAAGAGACACGAAAATCAGACAGATGAAACCAAGCATCCGGAAAATTCTAGACCTTCGGCGACAACCGAAGTGAAGGCATGGCGGCGGAGCGCAGCGGAGTGAAGTGGAGCAGGGCGTGGGGAGCGTATCGGGAGTGATAGGGGAAGGCAGAACTGGGCGGTCTGCTGAGGCCAGGGGTGGGGGATGGTGGCAGAACGAGGGACAGAGTGTGCCGTCTGGAGCGGCCGCGCTGTCTGCGGAGGACGGGGGCCGGCGTGGGCGCACCTGTTAGCTCCAGGCAACTTAATGAGGCACTCCTCTAGCAGCAGCACCGCAGGTGTGTGTGCGCTCGTGCGCGTGTGTGTGTGCGTGTGTGTGTGTGTGTGCGGTGTGTGTATCTGCGCATGCATGTATGCGTAGGTTTGTGTGTTTAAGCGTCTGCCTGCGCATGTGTGTGTTGGGAAGGGAAGGGGGCACATGGGTGTGTGCGTGCGCGTGTGTGTGTGTGTGTGTGTCTTTCTTTATGCATCTGTGCACGCGCGTATGCGTGCATGTGGGCGCGTGTGTGCACCTACGCGTCTGTCTGCGTGTGTGATGTATGTGAGTCTGAGTGTGGCCGTGTGGGCGCATGTGTGTGATTCTGTGTGTATGTGTGTGTGGATGTGGTGGTGGGGGGGGGTTGTGCATGTATGTGGCTCATAAATAAATGTGGTGAGAGAATGTGCAGGCGGGCTGGATGTGAGACCCTCTCCTCCAGGGCCAGCCCACAGGGGCACCCCCACAGGACAGACAGTAATTACGCCCCGGGAGAGAGAGAACGGATATAGCTCTCACTCAATTTTACATCTCAGACAGGTTCTACTTCCTGCTTCCACGGAGTTAATTAACCCCGTCACTCCTGATGTGTTCGTTTGGTATGTTTTCCATCGGAGATAGTCCTACAGTCCTAATTGGCTGTACGATTCAATGAAAATGTACCCTTTAAACCAAGGTTGGTGAACGGTCGATGGGGGGGAAGTCATTTCTGTGAACTGTCCGCTGTGTTGCACGGAAGAGTTAAAGGACACGTAGATATATTGTCAGGGATGATGCTCATTAGAAGGAATAAGCTCAAACTGTATATCGGTGGCTCGTTTTCTGCATTGTCCCCATTTGAGGTCACACACCCGCAGTTTCACCCATAGCCACCCATTCACATGGACCCACACACACACACACACACACACACACACACTCACATGCACACATGCAGACCCATACACACGGACTCAAACACAGACGTGCAGACGCACACACACGCGCCCTCACCCATGACCACAAAGAAACAGACAGAAACACTATCACTGCAAACCCAACCCCACACACACACACACACACTCTTACGCACTTCTTTAAAATAGCCCTTTGTCTCCAGGGATTGCATCATAATTTCACGACAGTATGTCAGACGTTATTTGAAACTCATTACTTGCTGGCAATGCTTGTTTCTCTGGGTGCAGCATTTGTCCGTAACTACTTTAAAGATGCTAAAGAATATATACCTATCCTAGAAATAGAAACAATTATAGAACAGTACGCAAGCGCCGAGGCTTTTATAGCACGCAGCTGAAACACTTTGTGATGGCAGGATGGATGGAGCGCTGGTCCAGACATGTGCGTGGCAGTACGGTGTATCCGCTACACACTTGAGTGTAGCGTCAAGAAAGACACTCACTCTAACGCAGCCACTCACCCTGTGTCTGAATCTACACCGTGTCGGTGGCCTACGGTCGGAGGCAGCAGCAATGAGTCCGATGTCAGGAGGAAAGCCAGGCAGAGCAGACATAGACGGGGTTCAAGTGCGACCCCCAGACTCACCTCAGCTCTTCTCCTCTCCGGGACCTCGGAGCGCAGCAGCCACGGCGAGGTGAGGTCCTGCAGCATCCACAGCTTCGCACTGACACCTGAAGCCCCTCTGTCTCCTTCTCTCTGTCTCTCTCTGTCTCTTTCTTTCTTTCCCTTTCTCTCTCTCCCTTGCTCTTTCTCTGACTCTTGCCGTCACACTGTCTCACACTATATCTCTCTTTCTCTCCTGTCTCTCTCTCTCTCTCTCTCTCTCTCTCTCTTTATCTCTTGCTGCGTTCCTCCGCTGGAAAATCAGATCACTTGCTCCACCCTGGCACAGAGAACTGAGGGACACATGGGAGGGGTGTTTTGTAATCTGCCAGGTCGTACCACCCTGGAGAGCGAGCCGAGGGGGGACAGAGGCACAGCCTACCACTCTCCAGCCATACCTTCCCTGCATCCCTCTGTCTGCCGTCATTTGGTCTCTCCCGGCTTTCTTTCACTGATTGGAGGTCTGCGCTTCCTCATTAAAATTCAAGGAATCTAAGAGAAAGAGAGAGAAAAAGAGAGAAAGAGAGAGTGAGAGAGAGAGAAAGAGAGAAGGGATGTCCTGAAGCAGGAAATTGATTCAGTTCAGCTTCTAAAATACTTATGTTAGGGTTATTATTCATAACTGCATTGGAAATTAAGGAGCTTTTCTTCTCCCTTTGAACTCTGTGTTTGTTTTTTCTTGACGCAGGGAACATTACAAAGCTAAAGAGCTAAAATGTCAGAGCAGAGCTGTGGCATTATTCTCAGAGCATTGCCATCATGCCGTTTGAACAGCGTTTCACTGCTGCAACATCACGCCAACGCTGGGAGGTGTTGCGTATTTTTGCAGGGACATCGCCTATTTCCAGGCGTCATGTAGTCAGACACAGTCATGCTGATGAGAGAGCGTAACTCCCACCGCCTCTGTCCCACAATGCATCGCTCAGCGGCTCCCCGCATGCCTGTCAGCCGTGTGCCGTAGGGTACACACATCCTTCGCATGCCTACATTTCCAGGTTCATCACAGTGTTCTATTTTCACAGAAATGAAAAAAGGACAGCGCCCGATGCAGCCAATGACCATGAAAGGACGCTGTGGACTGTTAGCGTGGGCCTAAATCAATTCCCTTCCCGAAAGCTCTCAGCCACATGCCCATGCCCTGCTTGCTCTTTGCTTTGTGGGTTTGCTGCTGCAGTTAATTCCTGGCCTGGAAGATGCCATGTCTTCCTGCGTATGCAAATTCAACTTACCTTAAAGACTGCTGTAGAGTGGCTGATCAGCAGCACTATCTACCATTGGATGTCCTTGGTGTTACCTAAACAAGCATTTGTAAATAAACACTTTACCGTCCAACCATGGCCGTATCTACCATTGAGGACACCGAGGTCATGACCTCTGTATTTTTTCTGAGTTGTGTTGTTTTTACATACTGATTCGGTGTAATACTGTATAAAAGTGGTGAACTACTGTACATAAAATTCACTTTGGACTTAATTTCAATATAGTAAAGATTTTGAACAAAGACAGAATTACCACTTGCTCGCCTGATCACCGTCATCGTCATTACTTCTGTGTGTGTGTGGTGGTGAGGTAGACCTGTTCCGAGCAGGCGGATCTCGTCGTTACTACAAAATCTTTGCTCAGCAAAGATGACGCAGTGACGCTTGGGATGACTTTGCTGCACAGCCGGAAGCTGATCTGAAGCCAAGCGAAGCATGATGAAGGTAGAGAGATCTCTCATATTATAAAAAAGTTGACTGCTGTTTTATAACCAGATGAATGCTATTAATCTCCAGAGATCATCTATCAATAGCTACTTTGTGTATTGTTTTGTGTAGTTGCTATCCAAACATAGCTGTCTCTGTCTAGCTGACTGATACACAAACCACTTTTTAGTCAGACTACAGTGGTGATAGGCTAATTTAGGCTAATGTTAGCCAACATAGCATACATTGACAGTGGTGATTGGCACAAAGCTAGCTACATTTTAGTGTACATTTTCAGTGGCCGTTCATAAAATCATAACAGTCTACTACTCTTGTAGTGAATTAGCTACAAGGGTACACTTATTACATAAAATATTTATTGTGACGATCCCCCCTAGAGGGGCTAGGTCTCATGACCTTGGTAATTCTCCACTCCTGGACACGGCCCTGCATCCAACATTATTCAAACCTCATCCTCATTATTTCAATCTAATTCCAAGGCTGCCGTGAGAGCCTAGTTCGATTCACAGTGCCTACAATCCCAGGGTGTATTTTAAGATCCACTGCACACACATCAGAAGAGAGCGTAATGTCTCACCTACTGTGAGCGCGCCCTGCTTATTCAGAAAGGTCTCAGGTAGATCTTAGATGCTTGTATGTCACGGTGTCTAGAGTTCATGAGAGTGTACCTGTAGAATGTATACAGTGGGAGCACAGATACAAGGTACTAAGTGAGATGCCCCTTTACACAAGCATATACAGGACTATATGTGAGAGCCCCTTTACACAGACATATACAGGACTATATGTGAGAGCCCCTTTTCACAAGCATATACAGGACTATATGTGAGAGCCCCTTTACACAAGCATATACAGGACTATATGTGAGAGCCCCTTCACCCAGCATATACAGGACTATATGTGAGAGCCCCTTACACAAGCATATACAGGACTATATGTGAGAGCCCCTTACACAGACATATACAGGACTATATGTGAGAGCCCCTTAACACAAGCATATACAGGACTATATGTGAGAGCCCCTTTACATCGATGTACATAGGTTTTCAGAGGAGACGTACACACTGGTTTGATCATACAAGGCCACAGCCGCATGACAGATATTGATCCAGTTGTGGTTTTGCTGCGGGCATGGAGGCTCCCTGGGTGGGGAAGTGAGGGGTCGGGGGAAGAGGAAGAGAGATATCCAACATCAATATCATCATATTCAATCGGACTAGGAGATGATCAGTGAATTTAAAAAAATAAATTCTTCAATATTTCTGACATGATGGCCCAGACTGCTCAACCCCACAATAAAGATGCAGGCCTAAAAATGTAGTGAATTTGTAATTTGCCATGAAATCTTTTCTGTCTCTGCAATGTGTGTCTTAAAGCAGGGGTTCTCAACCTCAGTCCTGGGGACCCACTGTGTATGCTGTTTTTTGTGGCAGCCAATGTCTAGATTTATTTTATTTATTCGTTTATTTGTTTAGGGACAAGCACAGAGAACATTGACAGCTGCAGAAGCAGTGCCCGATGCATTGGACATGTGTATATAGCCAAAGCTAATTTCCAACACCTGTCCCTTGATGAGCATTTATAGTTAAATCAATCAATACAAAAATAAAAAATTACATTGTTACAGTTTAAAATCAGTGCATATAATGACTGAAAACAACAACAGCAACAACAACCATACATGACATGACAAAAAAAAAAAAAAAAGAACATGATCAATTAAGGTTGTTGAAAACACGTGTTTCAGATCTTTCATAATTTTTGGCTTAAATTTATTAACACAATGCAGTTTGGCTCGTTCCCATTTCCGTTGTCTTTGAACTCTTAAAAAATGGTTTTGTTTCAGTGACCAGGTGTCCACACAAATTCCATTAACCTCTTTCTATTGGAATCATTTGCCATATAAAGCACAGAAAAAATGAAAGCGTTAGTTGACTGATTAAAAGTCCTGGGATGTAAATATGGGACATTTACTCTTCATGGCAAGCATAGCTATTCCTGACATGTGGCTTAAGAGGGTAACTCATCCCTCAATTGACATTAAAAGTGTCAAATTAAGAACAATTACCTGACAACCCCCACCCCCTCCTTCTTAAACTAGCCAAATGTGTTAATTATTCTAATAATTATCACACTATCTCAGTATTAGCTAGCGTAAAATCATGTCCTCTCTAAACATTAATTGTCACAGTTTGTCATGCCATTGTTTGATTTGTAACAGGCAAACGTGATCGCTGTAGCCAATTACACACCTGGTTGCAATTGTCAATTAGCCACAGGTTGAAATCAGAAATCAGGTGCGTCTGGGGAAGGCCAAGACAAGAGGCACCCTTTGTTTTTCGGGAAAAGCAGCGGGGGCAGGTCAGAGACGTAGCTCGGTGTTGTGCTGCTTTCCCGTCTCGTTTAAAGGTGTGGCGGCTGTGCTGGCGCAGCATCAATAATGCATCGCTGCGGCGCGTTCCGCTGGGAGCCCGGTGCCATGTTTACCTGTGTCTGCCGAGCGGCCGTATAACTCTGTCTGTCTCCTGGCCTCTACCGAGAGCAATGACCGCTGCAGCGGCCACCCCCGCCCCTCTGTTCTCTGTCACATAAAAGGGCTCTTCGGTCGCGCGCAAGCAGCGGTGCTGCGTGGGGAACTATGCAAGAGGGACGGACCGAAGATGTAGTACCCGATTGTGCTGGCCGAGTCTTCACCTCTCCGCACACCCCGAAGCTTAAATCACACCCTTGGAGTCGCAACTAATAACTGCCATAAAGTTGTTGCGTGAGGGGATTTACCCTTGACTGTGTAAAAACACTTATTACTGCATTTGGCTCCTCAGAAGTACACCTATCATAGTAACGATATATTAACACGTAATAAAAGGCAGTGAAGGGAATGGCACAAGGCCGAAACGACCATATATATTGGGGGGGACACATCCCCCCCAATATTCAGATATGCTCAAAATGTCCCCCCCAATATATAGCCTAGCTGATATAAAAAATATAAATAAATTGATTTGGTCCCCCCCAATGTTGACTCCATGGTTACGGCCTTGGAATGGCAGGTCACATTGGGTGTCACGGGGCTTTCGGTTTTTTTTTTGCAGTAGCTTTCTTTTAGTTGATTTTGCTTGATTTCACTTGCGATCTTCCGCAAGAGACTCAAAACCCACCTTTTCAGACGACACTACCACTGAACTCTGTACATCTAGCTAATTGTCATCACCACTGCCTACTTGCTCAACACTATATACCCCTGCTTACTCCATTTAATAAAAAATAAAAATATTAACCTTTTCCTTCCCAGTGTTACAGGTATGGTGCGCAGCTGCCTGCAATGATGTCTATCGCTGTATTACTGCACTGATCTCTTGCGCGTACTGTGATTGTTCCTACCATGTATTTATGCACATCTTGTAAGTTGCTCTGGATAAGAGCGTCTGCTAAATGCTTAAAATGTAAATGTAAATGTATTTTTCTTTTTCTTATTTTATTTGGACAGCGTAGGTCTAGTTCCGGCAAACACCCCATCCTTACTGTTTTCGGGTGAGACTGACCCCAGCCTGTGAAAGAGGCAAGTATTAAGAATTTTGTCCATCTTTTACTGGAATAGCTGAGGCCAGGGAGGAGATGGGCAGAGAACCAACCTTGAAACCCTTGTTCCATAACATACCTGATGTTGGCCTGGGTACAAGAATTCCATGCATGAGCTTTATTACCTGGTGATGTTTTTGTCTATCAGTGCCAAAACTGATGTGGGAAATGTTAGCGATTGAAAGAATTAGAGATCAGAAATCGTCCCATCACATTTTTCACATCCCTCTTTCGCAACATGGGATTGTGATAGATATAGTAGCAACTTTTAAGCACTTCAAAATACTTTTAAGTTATAACTTTTTATTGTTAGTTTTACCTACATTCCTCACAAAATGGCATCTTTTTAAAGATATCTCATTATTATTATTAGTAGTAGTAGTAGTAGTTGTGGTGGTGGCAGTAGCAGTAGCACTAGCCGTAGTAGTAGTAGTAGTACAGACCATGTTTTGCAATGAAGAACCAAGCCAGCCAGAGCGGACTATGCTCCATATCTTGGCTCTTCAATCTTTGGACATGGCATGACAGTGCAGTCTCACAGATATCCTGGCAGATACAGTGGGTATAATAAGTATTCAACCCCTTTGGCATTTTATTTTCTTACTTCATGGAATCAAAATAGATTTAATTGGGATTTCTTGCCACTGATAAACACAAAATACTCTATAATGTCAAATTTAAATTAAAAAAACTCTAAAGCTTTTTGTTAGTTAAGTACAAATAAAAAGTGCATCCTGGAAAAAGGGGTGAATACTTATGCAATCAATTATTGTCGTTTTTTTTGTTTGTAATTAATAATAAAACAACTTTTTTTTTTTTACATTATAGAGTATTTTGTGTTGATCAGTGGTGATAAATCCCAGTTAAATCCATTTTGATTCCATGAAGTAAGAAAATAAAATGTGGAAAATGCCAAAGGGGTTGAATACTTTTTATACTCACTGTACGTGTACGATTCTGTGTACAAACCTGTCCTGCAGGATGTGAGGGTTTAGCTGAGAGAATCATTTGAAAATGCATCATTCTATTGATCTCTTCTCTTTTTTAATCTCTCCTCATCAGTTTCAAGCGATGGAATGAGAGCTGGCGGCATTTATTAAGGCTGTGCTGTGTGCAAACAGTGGCAAGGGTTGGTTTATCTGATCATTTTCAGGACAAACTCGAGGCGGTGGTCTTTCGAAATGTCATCTCATGGTGCAAATGTGAAACTACATCTATAAAGGTTCAGTACAGATTTTCATTTTTGTGTTTTTATCACACAACATCACTTAATTTAAATTATGCCACTGCATAATGAAGAGGGAACTAACACAATTTCACAGTCTGACACACGTTTATGCTATTCTAATGTGTTGACAAGATTACACAAAAATGTTCTATCCTCTCCTGGAGACAGCCCTGTTTTGCAACGCCACAGAATTCCTAGATTCTGTGGTTTCACTCATAGAACACATTCAGGTGGAGCGGTACTTAGTGTGCAGTGATAATTTTGGATGGCTTGGAAAACATTTTTTAAATATTCATAATATGTTATAATATTAATGAATAATATTACATTTCTGTTTTTACTATGGAGGTATCTCATGAGATGCTGATGCTGGTTAGACACTTACTAGCCTACTATCTGTCTTATTTTTGTCCCAAAGCACTGTAAAGTGCTTCGAGATCGTGAGATAAAAGACGTTATAGAATACAAACCATTATTGTCACATCAGTGCCTCGGTGCCCTTCAGGTGTCTCTGTAGTGAAGTTGATATTCTTTTGGATTAGTTATTAAGTGAAGTTATGCTAAACAACATTATTATTATTATTATTATTATTATTATTATCAATAATAATAATAATAATACCAACAACAACAACAACAACAACAAAAAAAAATAATAATAATTATTATTATTATTATTATCATTATTTGAATATGAACTTCATACAGTAAAGAAAGTCATGCCCTGTGTGGGTTTTTATTATTATTATTATTATTATTATTATTATTATCAATAATAATAATAATACCACCACCAACCACAACAACAACAATAATAATAATTGTATTTATTATAATAATCATATTTGTTATTATCATTATTTGAATATGAACTTCATACAGCAGCATGTATGACAGCAAAGAAAGCTATATCCTCTCTGGGTTCTTTTTCTTCTTTTACTTTTTCAATAATAATTATAATAATAATAAAAACCCAGACAGGGCATGACTTTGCTGGCATACATGCTGCTGTATGAAGTTCATATTTTTGCTAGAAATCTGGGCTGGCTCAATGCTCTATAGCATAAAAGGAATGCTCTATTTGAGTAAGATGTTATTTTTCTAGACTTATTGCTTTATCTCTCCGTGAGGGGGGATTTAAAATAGCATTCGGAGCTGCCTTACTAGTCACATAAAGTGAAGGAATGTCAATAAGTTTTATTCTTAATTGCTATTTGTTCTTCATTGAACAAAATCAACAACTTGCAAACAGCTGTGGTTATGAGCCCAAATCACTTGCCAACGTGATTTTTAGTTACATTATATAAATTATATATATATATAGATATACTACCGGTCAAAAGTTTTAGAACATGCCCATTTTCCAGTTTTTATGTAAGCAGTTCAAGTCCAGTGAATAACCTGAAATGGTACAAAGGTAAACTACCAGAGGTTAAAAAAAAAAGTTTAGGTTGCTCTTCTTGAATCCCATTGCCTATTTTCTTTATTACCAGGCACACTTTTAACATTGCATTATTTATTTGATAAGCACAGTAGCAATTTGTTTTCATATTACCCCTTCATGAATCTGCACATTTACTGAAGCGATGAAGCTTAAGTACCTCGCTCAATAAACCCTTCCCGAAATGTAGGCAGTCTTCTG
The DNA here is from genome assembly GCA_029706075.1 of Aldrovandia affinis. Classification (NCBI taxonomy): domain Eukaryota; kingdom Metazoa; phylum Chordata; class Actinopteri; order Notacanthiformes; family Halosauridae; genus Aldrovandia; species Aldrovandia affinis. The sequence goes on along the minus strand of JAINUG010000008.1, from coordinate 1,841,060 downwards.
GTTACAAGTGTGGTTCCTTGACTTTGCCATCCAGCCAGGTATCAACCATTTACAGTAATTTTGCAATCATGTCTCTGTATATTCCTGTGTAGATTCCATTGAAATGGACATTCTAATTAATATAATACTGATTGAATCTTATGCCTTAAGTTCAACATGCAACTACCTTCCTCAACCTTTGCATTATATGCAGAGGTTGCCCTCTTACAAGACTACACATTACTACATGTTTCAAAACGACACTATATTACACTAAAACTACATTATTTCCAGCTCCAAGTTAAGAGAGTTTCTCACTCTGCAATATAGTGATATCTTGTCCATTTTGTTGGTGGAATCAACATTTTCTGTGGCAAATGGATTAAAGATGATGTGACTTGTATGTGTAGCAGATGGACAAACTGTGTATGTATCTTACGCTATTATACTGCCTTAAGATGATATACTGAAAGCGTGTGTGTGGTAAGAGGCCTTGAGCCCTCTTTCAGAAGATAATAAACTGTTGTCACCTCATTCTTTATTAATGGAGGTGTCGATGACATCACACTGAAGAGACTTCCCTTCTCCTGACAGTAATCTGTATGCTGTCATCACCAACACACTGCATCCTGCTGGTGACAGGTATGATCAGGGCTGTTTTATAACTTAAGCAGACCTATATCATAGTCCCTGTCTTTGAAAAACTATGCGACAACAGTCATTTATTTCAGTTTCCCACAATCTCATAAAAATATTCAGATTAAGTGGTGCATTTTACCCATAGATGACGAATACCTAACTGTACCGAGAGCGCAGGGTTCTTTGTTTCTAAAAGCTCAGCTAGTGCCCAGATGCCTCTAAAGCTGGCCTGCCTTCTGATGGTGACTGGCCCCACTGAGGCTAGGCCCCTAGTCCGGGTGCCCTCGCTATCTAAGACAATCTTGTGAACACCGATGAAGTATTCTGAAAGCCTCGCTATTTAAGGCTGAACTCCACCGCAGTGCTGGCTGAGAAACTGCCTCTGAGAGCTGGTCCTGGGAGAGGAGGTGGAGTGTGCAGCAGAGCAGAAAGCTTTTCACTATCCTATCCTTTCACACACAGAGGAATGGAGGGCAGGCTATACGGGAAAGGAGTGAAGTGCAGGATGTAGGGCGCAGAGATGAGTGAAGTGCAGGATGTAGGATGCAGAGATGAGTGAAGTGCAGGATGTAGGGCGCAGAGATGAGTGAAGTGCAGGATGTAGGGTACAAACAAGGGTGAAGTGCAGGATGTAGGGTACAGAGATGGGTGAAGTGCAGGATGTAGGGTACAAACAAGGGTGAAGTGCAGGATGTAGGGTGCAGAGATGAGTGAAGTGCAGGATGTAGGGTACAAACAGGGGTGAGGTGCAGGATCTAGGGTACAAACAAGGGTGAAGTGCAGGATGTAGGGTACAAACAAGGGTGAGGTGCAGGATGTAGGGTACAAACAGGGTTGAAGGGCAGGATGTAGGGCACATAGCGGGGTGAAGTGCAGGATGTAGGGTGCAGAGAAGGCAGAATGAGATCTTTTAGGGTACAGAGAGGGGTGAAGGGTAAACTGCAGGGAGCAGAGACGGGTGAATTACTGTAGATATTTTAGGGTACAGAGATGAGTGAAGGGGAGATTTTAGGACACAGTTGTAGGGTGAGGAGGAGGCTGTTGTGTAGATGCAGGCAGAAGTAAAAGACAGGCAAGGTAGCCTGGTGTTTAGGGGAGGATATATGATAGAGGGAGGGGTGGAGGGACAGAGGGGGCAGAGGAATTATAGTCCGCACCAGTCATACTGTTGGCCTTGAATATGGTGACTTGGTAGGATCTGCTCCTCGGTCATTGGAAAATACAATCATCAATTTAAACTAATCAAGAGCTGGCATTGTGGTTCTGGCAAGTGATCGTTGCTACATATTTGAACAAATCTGAGATCTACTGTATGTGCTTACCTTCCACTCATTCTGATTAGACCAAATCATTCATATATAGTGTTGCGATTGAACAGAAGTCACTAGCTCGATGCAAATAGCTATGACACCAGTCATGCTGATATTCTACAGTAAATGTTCTTCCTGTCAGGCCAGCTCAGCCTAATCCACCTGATCCTTGGCTGTCCGGCACACTGCGAGCTAATGGAGCGAAGCTACGGGCAGCTGAGGGGAAATGTTGGCTGTTGAAAATCATCACACAACTGGTATAGCTCAGAACACAAAATAGGAGGTAAAAAAACCCTCTGCTCATTGCCCTCTCCTCCCTGGAAAAAGAAACGAGACCCCCATTGGTTAAAATTGACACACACGTATTAGAACCTCCAAGGGTCAGATCCTTTTCCAGGTACAGATTCTTCAAATTAGGGCAGGTGACCAGGATCCACTGTGACAGTGCACACCCCATGGGTGACTCCTCCCCCTGGCCCCTGCACACACCCTTCTTATCTGCCCCCCCTGGATTCCAGAACCATTATACCAGCTGTCAGTAGTCACTGTTCCCAGCAGACCTGACTCAGAGTAGGGTCTAATTTTTGAGTCATCTCAATACAACCATGCAAGAGTGCGGAAGCACCACCGTTCGACATCAACCCCTGAGAACAGCCAATCCAGAGGCCCCGACAGTATTTCAGGCCTAATGGGTTTTTGATAAAGCAGACCACAGAGGAGAAGCTGATTCATTCTTTTATCATCGTAATTGTATTGTTCATATAACGTATTTCCTCTCTAGCCTCTAAATGCCTGTTGCGTAAGCCCTCTCTCTCTCGTGTCCTGAATAGCCCTTCTGTCTGCCCGCTAATCCCGCCTTTCTCCCAAATTTCTTACTTTTATTTTCTGCCCTTCATTTGTGGAATTAATATGTCCGCAAACAAAAGGGAGCTCCAGAATGAATGCGGTTTCAAGTATGTCATTAATCAATTGGCCTCACTCTGTTAATACCACATGATACCATTTATGTATTTAGCAGGAGCCCTTATCCAGGTCTCACATAATTATGGGAAAGTATCCAGTTATATAGATGGAGGCAATTCAGGCCAAGTATCCAGCTCAAGGTTATAGCAGCTGTGTTTCACTCAGGATTTGCACCTGCAACCCCCTGGCCCTTAAACTACTATGCCACACTTCTCCGCTTCCTCTTTTTGAGTGCCATGCTATCACTGTTACACATCCAATTAAACCCCACACTGCTGTTCTCTATCGCCCACCCTGGTCCCCTTGGCAACTTCCTAGATGAGCTGGCCTCATCGCTCAGCTCCTTCCCTGAAGATGGGGCACCGCTCATTCTGCTCTGTGATGTCAGCCTCCAGACTGAGAATTCTCACTCCCCAGGGTTTTCTTATTCTTCTCTCTTCCTTTGACCTCGCCCTTTCCCCAGCCACCTCACACTCACAGGGCTGGGAACCGGCTTGACCTCGCCTTAACCAGATGCCGTTGTTCCACCTCCGATCTTACCGTTACCCCTCTCCGTGTCTCTGACCACCAGGTCACATCTTTCTTTCTTCCCTTGACCTCACGACCTTAATGCTCACTGCCGAATACGTTTCCTCTTTTATGCGAGACGAGGCTCGTGATTGGACGAGGGGCAGTCTGTGAGTACCCAATGAACGGTGGAACAGGTTGGCCGCTCCATCGGACGTATCCATAGCGATGCAAGATTAACCTGCAGGGGCCCTGAAAGAATGTGCATTATCTGTCATCTATAAGGACATATAACCGCTATATCAGCATCGCACCACTTTTTAAAAATAGTGCTCCCAGGCATCTTTTCGTGTATCCACAGGGAACTTCAATCAAATCAGGACATGAAAGTCATTCTAAACTTATTTCTGGCTCTAGTGAATTTTATGGAGACAATTATCATTTGGAATTTCCCCAAGTGCACAAAATGTGATGCGCCCCATGTCTGCAAACATCTTTGTAAGCCGAGGTCTTAGTTTAGCTTTCTTTTGTAGAAATAGCAGGTCTTGGATAAACTGACCCATGGGGCCCCTAGCCATAACCTGAACTCAGAAACTTTAGTTTTTTCCCACAAGATGTCAAGCAGAATCTGGATAACCTAAAGTTCAGGAATAAA